>OMPJ01046143.1:3896-31262 GCA_900312935.1 Carapus acus | reverse complement strand
ACCACCACTTTGCCAGGTTCGAGGTGGAATCTTCAGAGACCCCCAGAGCCCATCATATGACCAACGACCTCACTTTCAGGGTAGAAGAGCAAGAGGTGAGATGCACACTGCGGGCCATCAACTCTCGCAAGGCAGCGGGACCCGATGGCATCCCCGGACCTGTGTTTAAGGACTGTGCAGATCAGCTGGCTGGAGATCTGACCAGGATCTTTAACCAGTCTCTGCGCCAGTCCATGGTCCCACCCTGTCTGAAGTCTTCCACTATTGTGCCACTGCCGAAAAAACAATCTCCCAGCAGTCATACTGACTTCAGACCAGTTGCACTGCCCCCCATGGTGATAATGTGGTTTGAGAAGCTTGTCAAAAAGCACATCAGGTCACTCATCCTACCCACGTTTGATCCACACCAGTTTGCCTACAGACCAAACAGGTCTTCTGAAGAGGAGGTGGCAACGGCTCTCCATGCTGTTCTCTCTCATCTGGAAAGGCAGGGGAGCTACGCACGGCTGCTCTTCATAGACTTCAGCTCTGCCCTCAATAACATCCTCCCCCACAAGCTGGTGTCCAAACTGTTGGACGTAGGTCTCCTATAGTCCACTTGCCTTTGGATCAAGGACCTCCTCTCCCAGCGCACCCAGAGGGTCAGAGTAGGCCGGCACCTCTCCGCAGCCAGGAGCCTCAGCACAGGCTCACCTCAGGGCAGTGTGCTGAGCCCCCTACTCTACACCCTCTACACCCACGACTGCACCTCCACCTGTCACAGCAACACCACCATTAAGTTTGCTGATGACACCACAGTAGTACAATACAATACAATACAATACAATTTAATTTGTATAGCGCCAAATCATAACAGGAGTTATCTCAAGGCGCTTTACAGGATGGAGCAGGTCTCTGAGCAGTAGGGCTCATCACCGGAGATGATGAGTCTGCCTACAGAGATGAAGTGGGGCGGCTGTCGGAATGGTGCCGAAACAACAACCTGCTCCTTAACACGGACAAAACCGAGGTGCTTCTTGTTGATTTCAGGAAGATGACCCACAACATCATGCCTCTTCTGATTGATGGGACCTGTGTGGAGAGGGTCTCTGATTTCCGATTCCTGGGAGTCAACATCAGCGAGGATCTGACCTGGATAGCTCACACCACTGGACTGGTGAAGAAGGCTCAGAAGAGACTCTATTTCCTGAGGGTTCTCAGGGGATACAACATCTCAGAGAAACTTCTGAAATCCTTCTATCGCTGCACGGTTGAGAGCATCCTCACCTACTGCCTCTGTGCATGGTTCTCCAACAGCACAGTGGCGCAGAGGAAGGAACTCCAGAGGGTCATCCAGACTGCCGAGAGGATTATTGGCAGCCCTCTACTCTAACTGCAAGAACTCTACAGTTCCCATTGCAGGAGAAAGGCAAAAAGGATCCTCCAGGACCCGTCACACCCGGCACATGGACTGTTTGAACGTCTGCCTTCAGGCAGGCAATTTAGGGCAATCAAATCTCGGACAAATAGACTTAAGAACAGCTTTTACCCAGCTGCCGTAAGTCACCTGAATAGTATCAAAATAGAACAGTTTACAGAAAATGCTTAACTCTGCGGTCAGTGTTAAGCATTTGCATTTACATTTACATTAAGGCTTCTACACCATTCCAGTCAGCTCAAACATTCCCACCCCATCTGCCCCGCTATTTTCATTATCATCGTTATTTATACGGATATTTATAATGTATACCGATATTCATAATGTACATATTGTGTGTTCATATTTTTGTGTGTATAGAAACTCTCTTTCTTCTTTCCTCTTTCCTTTTCTTCTTTATTCTACTTGCGATGTTTACACCGGAGTGCAGCACCTTAGTTTCATTACACAATTCAATTGCTGTAATGACAATAAAAGATTCCTGATTCCTTCCTGATTCCTTTGTCCTCTGGTGGTGATTTGAACATTTTTACACAATTCTGTTTGTGTTACAGATTAAACTGCATATGAGATAACAAAAAAGTTGACATAATTTGGAGTGACAACCCTTTTGAACCACAACTCCATATGCATTTCAGGGGGAGGTATTTAAATTCTAGTGGATATTGGAGAGCAATCATGAATCACTGATAAATTATTAAAATTACTCCTAGTCGTGAATAGATTGTTTACTTTTCTAATAGAACCACATCTTTGACTATTGCCAAAGAAATCATAGTACAGATTGGACGCCTCATAAATCACATCTCAGCCCCCTCCCCTCTCTCATGTTATTTAAACGGAGCTGATTATAACTCGCGCAGAGCAGCATGCCTCTCTAGGGTCAGTTAGCCACTTCAGTTAGCACTGTTAATATTGTAGGGCAGTGACGCACCATAAAAATAGTGGTGACTGAATAATTAATAGGAGCTGTATCAGTCACAGAAACACTTAGTGGCCATTGGCTCAGTTACCTGATCAAGCGAGGGGGTATTTGTTAGAAGACAGTGATGCTGAGGTAGTGATTGATTTCCCTCAGCTGTCAAGTTGAGGCAGGGTGACTCCTCACATTAATATCAAGTGGCATCTGCTATATAGCTGAGCTCCTGTTGTCAACCCCAACATGGCAAAAGAGGACAGGATCAACATTTAAATGTGGTGCTTAGAGAGAATCATGAGGCACTGGTGGACACAAAGCACCCATGGGTGAGGGTTAGGGATAGGGAGAGGGTTACTACACCAAACCCTAAAACCAAAATTTTCTTTTTATTTGTCCTTGTGGTCTCTTTTGTGTTTTCCACTTACAAGATACAAGAGTCACATGCTCATACAGGATGTGCAGTGAGATGAAAGGCAATACAAGTGGAGTATGCAAACTGCTCTGCTAGTACCTAAAAACGACAGTGGCAACACAACAATGTCTTAAAGTGTTACAGAAATCGGGGGTATATATACTGTACAGTATGTGTGTGTGTTTGCTGTGTGGGTGTCAGTGCATGAGTGTGTGCTTTCTCTATGTGTCTGTGCATACATGTGTGTGTGCGTATGGTCACATGTGTGGTATTGACAAACGAAAATGAATCAAAAAACTCAATTATACTGGAAATTACAAAAATAAATAAATAAAAAAATAAAAAAATAAATAAATAAATAAATAAATAAAAAATCCAACCCTCTAGAATTCATGAATGAATATCTGATATTGGATCTGTTGTACATCGTACTTTTTAAAATCATGTATTATTCAAACCAGCTTCTGAATGAGAGTAAATCAGGGAATATCAGATCCAGATTGAGGGGAATAAATGCAAGTGATGAATATTTGATGTAAAACGCCAGGCTTGTGTTTTTTTCCACACCAATCAGAGGAAAAGAATATTTTGGTCTTATCATCTGGTAGTAAGGCCTCAGCAGTCTCAACCCCTGTCAAGAATTCACTCTTGTTTTCTTGCAAATTGTGAACAGCTATGCTTTATAGTGTAAAGCCCTTATTCAGACAATAAAAACATGAGGGCAGTTTGGAGGAAAGTGGAGTACTTTGCTCAAAGTACAACTTCAAAAGCAACGGCTAAGACCAGCTTTCATTCTTTCTTCATTTCACTTTGTGTATTACCTCTAAATTTGAGTTTTCAGTAGAAGTTCAAACAGAAATGGTTCTACGTTGGCATAGTAATCTGGAAGGGCTGTTACATTTGAATAATTTCTCATTTCTATGCTTTCAGTCATAGCTAATTCATCACATTGACAAGTTCTGAAAATAACCGCCAAATGAAATGGCAAATAATGCAGACTTGTTCACCTTCTCAGTCTTACTCTCCATGTCTCGTAAGTTAATTGTTGTCTTTGTTCCATTTCCTTCTGGCATGCCTTGACTCTGTGATGTTTCTGCCTTTTGCGCTCTGCATTCGTCTTAGGCCGAGTTGGGGATGGGGTACATTTATCTAAATGCCCTGCCTTTTAAGAAATGTAGTTTCAGACGAAAGGTAAGCTGTTATTACTTTTCTTAAAGAGGCGTGGTTGCACTGTCCCGTGGCATCGCCTGACCAAAAAAAAAAACAAACAAACAAAAAAAGTCACTGTGCATATCTTTGGCCTCACTCAGGCTCAACATGTGGATCAAAGCTGCTGTGCAACTGTCGAGAGACTTTTATGATAAATTGACTATTGGATGGTTGTGGAAACCAAAACAAAGCCTCAAATTTTCAAACTGACATGACAAAGTCCTGTTAATCATTTCAACATGCAGCACTGATCAAATGATAAACTTATTATGTGAGCAATATTAGGTATTTGACTGATACATGTGCAATGTGGATGTGACAATAAATAACTGATATTAAGATGATGTTTACGCACTTTGCTGAATATGCCTCTGAGTTGAGTGGCTGACTGTGAACATCTGTGGCTGATAATTAAAACTGTGCTTAAAAGAGCATGAAGACTCTCTGCAGGCTGGCGTCAGTTTGCGATTCATTGCATGTCAGGCTCATCATGTTAATAATCCTAATTCAAATCAGAGGGGATCCTTGCGTTTCTACTGATCTATGGAAAATGAAAAGTGACAGCAAGGAGCACATGCTGCCAGCTGCCAGGTGAGTCCTCCATCATTTTGTCCCTCCTTGGCTAAGCAAAATGTGAAAGTAAGATGGAGAGCATTACATGCTGAGAGCATCACCTAAAAACAAAACAAAATGAATAGACAAAGAAAAGACTAGCACATATCAGCAGTCAGATAGTCAATCTAAGCCTTACTCAGCCTCAGTAAAATAGAATAAAATTTCAGGTAACGATTGGTCTGTAGATCCACGTTGGTGGGCTACAAGTGTAACTGTCTATGCTTCGAAGACAAGAAAAAATAGTACAAGCACACATGCCTGCCGTGCACAGAAATCTGATTTTCATGTGCGTATGGGACACGCATTATAATTCAGCTCAGTGTTATCAAAACCATCTGGAGGCAACATGCATGCTAGTGCTTCATCTTTGGCTGTCACAAGCGCTTTGAAATTGGTAATCACAGCCCACATGATACTTGACATAGGCTTGGGCCATTTCAGGAATGACTGAATTGCAAAAGTAAGATTTTTACACATATTAGTGTTCTTAATCCCTGAAAGTGGACTCCTGATGTGTATTTTTTTGCTAAACTGAGACCCTCAGTTTGCTTCATAATTGCTTCTACAATCCATGATTGTACACTTATTTTCAATCTGGAAGGCACTCAGCGAGAATACACCTCCTCCAAGGCTGAGTTACACTCAAGTTTTCAAAATCCCTGTGGAGACGAAATTTAGGAGAGCAGTTGATTTTTCATTTTGAACAGTTGAGTGCACAATCCATCAAGTTTAGTTGAAGGTAACTAATTCACTCAGGAGATGCACTCTCTCTGAAGAATGAGGCACACACACTCAGCAAAGGCATGGCAAGATATTAACCCTTGGATGGTTGTTATTCTTTAAAATCTGTAAAAAAAAAACCCAATACATTCATATTCCAGATATTTGTCATTAAAAATGTTTGTGACATATTCGTGAAATATCTTTTTTTATTTATGTTTTCATTAATTTCGAGAAAATTCTTAATATTTGGAGAATTTTAATGGGGGTCAAAAATGACCCCACTTGTGTCAGATTGTCGGTATTGGCAGGTTGTGCATCGCAGGGTTAAAGCCTCAACATTTAGCATGATAGACACATTCCACTTAAATTTTGGCCACAAGTGTCTCAGATTTAGCGGAGCAAACAAATTAATAATCAGATCCTATAAGATCTTTTTTGGTACAAAGAAGCTTTATGTCTGTTTTAAGTTCAACAGTTATTCTTATCATTAACAGAAGTTTTGGCTCAGAGCTGTGTTAGCAGGCTAATCACATTGCAATTAAACAACAATTAGAATTTTTACTTTTTGTCTCCTCTGCACAATTTGCTCTCGAAGCCACCATGCCCATGTGAAATGGATCTTAAAGCTGTTTTTGCTCTTGCATGTAGAGAGTCAGTAGAAAAGATAAAATAAGATATTTTTTTCTTTCGTAGTCGTTTGATACAACAAACAAGTACCTGTAACAGAACCATTGCCAAGCAAACAAACATCACAATGTGAGGTTAATTGACAGGATGATGTCCAAACACTAGTGCAAGGTCTTGCGCAACAAATTTCACAAACCGTCTCACTGCGCCAAAATATGCATCTTCCTTCATGGGGCTACTTTGATCAGTAAACTATATTGTACTTACAGGCACTGCTGGAATTTCTAAACTCTTGGTGTCCCCGATTCAAGGGTGTGTTGCCTTTTTTCCCTCATGGAGATAAGTGCCTGGCCATTCGGTGTGCCCGACCCACTGAAGGTTAGCAGATAAGAAATCAGCCTCTGTCAACACAAAGTCAGTCATAAATGTTTGTCTGCCAATGTACCATCTTGGGTTGTGTGAAGAATATGGAGAGGCAAGAAACCTTTATATCAGTTTGCAAAAAAAAAACAAAAACAAACTGGTCCGATCTATTCACGATTTCTTCTATTTGCAAAGGGTAGATAAAGTTTCAAATGTTGCATTACCGCATGTTCATCATAAAGATTGAATCGTCTATCACAATATTTGGAATACGTTCTAATATGATTCGCCACAGTGGTGAATATGAATGGATGTAACAATGTCACTGTATTGAATGTGTCCATTTTCTCTTTCACATATTCAGTATCTACGAAGTAGATCACTTTTTGTAGATTGCAAACGTTGAAGAATTCCAGAATCAGTTAAAACTTGGAACTTTGCTGCTCTAATTTGGTAAATGTGAACTTAAAAAATTCTATCTCAGTAAGATTTTACAAATGCACTGTGCAGTATATGAATATGACAATATACTGTTCTTATTGGCCCATACAGACTTCAGATGGAGAGCAGGAATGAACGCATGATAGACCCCAATTATGCAAATGATCAAGGTTTTTTATTTTAATTTGATCAATTAACGGAAAATGTGCCATGCTGTGGCCACTCCACTGGCATGGAGGCTTGCTAGCATCTTCTAACCTAAGAATATGCCTCAGTGGGAAAATGTTGTTTCATTTTGCTTCAATGGTGCATGTGATTGTATCTCTTTTCCAGATGGTGTTCAGAGGGTTTGATGAAATTTGAATATTCCACCAGTTTTGGTGTTTTAGTACGGTACTTTGTTTACAATTGATTATTTTTCACAAGCTATCTGTAAGATTTAGTATTGTGAAAGCAGATCCATGAGGGGCTTCATCTGACCAAAAAAAAAAAAAAAAGCCTTGGCTGACCAATGTTTTCTTTTTGTGTTGTACAGAGGTAAAAAAAAAAAAAAAGTTTATTATCCATTTTGCTTTATTATCCTTTTATTAACCCTTCTTCCGATTAGAATAGTCGCTGAGACAGAAAAAAATAGTAATGTGTGTGAGTACTTTGTGGCTGTGGTGTATGTAGTAACAATGTGTAGGCATTGAAATAGCAGCAGGTGTATATGTGTGCTGGAGAGAACAGACACTGTTCAGGATCACAGCTGTTGTTCGTGGATACTGTGACCATTTGCGTCATCTGTATGTCTTAGCCTGTGGGCCCGTGTTTGTCGGGGAGTTTGTACGCTGTTGTTTGCACACCTGTGTGTGAGCGAGCATGTGCACTAGAGAAACCAGAGGTGCGATGGGCCTGTTGATGGTGTAAATCGCATAGGTCAGCCATCACTTTGAAACATGTTGGTCCTTATCTGTGACACAAGGCCTAATGGGGTAATGAATCAACGTAGAACTTGGGATTCCCCCTGCATGGCCTGCTGCCTTGTCCCCCGACCTCCATGCTTCACTTCAACCACACTTACCTGTATTGCCTGAGTAATCTTTTCATTCCGCTTCTCCACCTTTGTTTCTGGGCAGTTTTTAAAAGGGTCTGAATTGTGACAACTCAAACATTTATTGTCTCACTTTTGAATTATTGAATGAATTATTTCTATCCATCTATCTATCTATCTATCTATCTATCTATCTATCTATCTGTCTGTCTGTCTGTCTGTCTGTCGGTCGGTCGGTCGGTCGGTCGGTCGGTCGGTCGGTCTGTCTGTCTGTCTGTGTCCGTCCGTCCCAATTCAATCAGCAAGTGTGATGGGATTTTATGACTGAGGCGCAGATTAAAAAATGATTAAACATTGGTGCAAATTGCCTGTGAGCAGCCTCGAGAGGGACCGCAATATTCATCTTAGGTTTGAAAGCAGCGTTTCTGCTTTGAATTCTTAGGATGTCTGAATAAGAAAATACCCCCAAAAAACACTATCTCACTCATGGACAAGGAGTTTTCAACATTGCTAAACTGCTCCACAGTTGCTATTGTGTTGTTTTTTATTCTCATCCCCAACATTTGGCAGTTTACCTGCCAGGAGGCAAGTAGACTATTTAGGTAGATCTCAAATGGAGATGATCCTTGAATATCCTTAAATGTGGGTTTGCACACAAGATGTAGAGCAAACAATAGGGTTGTTCTTGCCTTTTTCTGATTATTATGGCACATTTAACACACAAGAATTTAGGACATTACGGAGGTCAATACTGTTAATATGTTTGTTGTTCGTTTTCGTTGTGCCATGATTCTCTTGTTATGTTGCACAATGACAATAAAACACATTGCAAACACATTGCAGCTTTAAGAGCGTTTTTAATCTTGAGTGTCACCGCTTGACATTCAGATGTGTCTTGAAATTATGGCAGCATGTAGCATGTATCAGACTCAGGAAAGCCTCAATGTGACAAATGTAATCATTCCAATTTTATTGTTTTTCTTCTCTATCTGTGACTCTGGCATCGAGGTGACACAGAATTTGGCAGGCATTTGCACTTGGCATGTCTCTGGCGCAAACGCGCATAAATCCATTTTCCATGCCATCTTGCTTAACTTCCCGGTAGGCAGGCTTTGCATTTGAGATGCACAATTACTTAGTCCTGTCTGGTTTTGAATGAAACATTTCTGAAACATTGTGCCTGAGGGTTACACGTCAGAATGGCAGTGCTGATGCGTAGCACCCTTCCTGTTCATTCTCCCTCCTGCTCTTTTCCTCTGTTGCCCTCTCCTTGATATTTCTGTCTCGTGCGAAATCTGAGGTGAAATATATAATTGTCGGTATTTTATGACAATGTGTGGACGCGCTTACCTCTTACAATGGCATCATTTGCTGAGGTACGGTTGTATGCTCTGGCAGGAGCATATATCCTCTTCATGAGCATCCCGGGCAGGGCTGAAAGAGCAGATTGGATAAATGGAGGCACTTCATCTAATCTGCAGGGCCAGTGGTGTGCTGTACAGCCAGCTGTTAGCCAGGTCAGGGCAAAACGGCACTTGCTCGACCTGCTTGGAACACTGACCCCTTGCATGGCCTCTTGCTGTGTCTAATCTATGGACATTAATTCCAGCAGGAGTGCCAGACAACAAGATTGCTAGTGGGCCTTTTTTCGTAATGGGACTTGGTGTTTCGCCAACAAATGAATTTTTTTTTGGGAGGGATAGAAATGTAGTTCAACATGCTAAGTGGTGAGGTTGAGAGAGCACATTCACAGCATTGTCTGGGCTCCAATATTTGTGAAACGTTCTTACAATAGGCACTTTGCCGTGAATGGAATCCTACAAAAAAAGAGATGCACATTTGGTGGAGTGTATTTTCCAGTTATCTACATCAACATTTCCATTTACATCAGGCAAGGCTATTGTGCTGCTGGGGGAAAATTGGAAAGGCCATGAACAAAACTACCTCTATAAATTATTGAAGCAATAGTTTCATGTAATCTGACCCTTTTCACACATGTGATACTGTAACACAAAAATTGCTGCCTAAATTCGCTTACAACACAATTTCTCTTTTCACTGAGTCATAAATGAACCAATTCATATATCAGATACTAGCTGTTGATACCAGGTGATGCCAGCATCCATCAAACCAAACCTACAGTTCACTTTCCCTTCCAAAAGATTAATCTTCGACTGCCAATTTACACCCATCACTGTAGGTGTGTCGCACAAGTCTCAGTAGAGAACGTGGACTGATTCCTTAGACCGGGAAGTTGCGTAAGTTAGTTGTGTAACTAATGTAAAATTAGAGGGAAAAAAGGACATGAAAATAATTTGATTCCACTCCCATTACTCAACAAAATTGGGTTCATGAGAAGCTGCATCTCCTTATTCTTCAAAAAAGAAACACAGATGTTTTGTTTTCATCATCAGTTCACTGATAACAGCTTTTGTAGTGTAATTTAATTCCTTACTTCAATTATGCTCACGTGCGGTTGCCAAAACAACTGATCAGACCTTACCAGATCAACTGAAAAGCTTGTATGTGTGTTTCCTCATAGATTGATGTGATATATATATTTTTATATAAAAAACACAAAGGATTGATGATAGAGATGAGTGAAGACAATGACACTCTTATTTGTCATTAACATACAATATTATCATAGTTTATCAGTTAAGTCAAAACTATTTCCATCAGAGCGAGACACTCTGTGTCAGTGACTAAGAAAGAGATATCAACACAATTGAACTTTCTAAAAAGCCAGATGGAGGAGGTTTCATTTATTTGGTGATAGAAACTATGCTAGAAACTGAGAGGACAGTGATTAAATTGTTTCAGATCTGTGGACTGGAATAAATCTGACTTGAACAGGTCACAGAGGCACTTTAATGGCAGTCACTAAAACACAGCAAAGCGTCAAAGGAAATCGGAGAAGAAGAACGATTTCTAATATGTACCTGCAGGCTGCAATACCTGACTCAGATATGTCTGTTGTCTTAAACCCACTTTTTCTCATTATACGTCCAGTATGTTAGAGTTCTGAACAAAAAACGGTTGGGGTGTAAAAGAGAGGGTGAATGAGTTAGCTATAATTGGGCCTGTGCTGAAAGGGAAGAAGTCTGTAATCGAGCTCATTTGAAATGAATCAGACACGATGAAAGGTGAGCTCATATTTTCAAACACACACACACAGTTTAACTGAAGTCTTCAGAGGATGCTTTCATCATCCCTAACCTTATAGTCCAGCTCTTTCATTAGCATGGCTGAAAAATGTCCCACAAGAAGTGTAATACTGACAATAACACCATCACACGCACGCACACACACACGCATGCACGCACGCACAGTAGTATACAAGTGGAGGGAAAGAGTTGCTTGAGATTACTTGTACAAGATCTGTGGGAGGTGAAGCTGAGGTAGAAGTTGTCCATACTTACACGCAGATGACAACATTGTGGATGCACGGGTGTACACATGAATAGATACAGTATATGTCTCCTGAAAATGATCGCAACTGTCTGAAGCTCTCCTGAGGTTTGTTGACACGATGACAATTAATTTGCAAACAGATATCTGATCTGATAAATTGAAATTCTGCTGGGTCCGTCCAAATGACACATGGGCAAACCTGGAGATGGAGATCTTCTTTCACAGTGCAATGCACAGTCTGTGTGGATCACACCGTTTGTCTCTGATGCACTGATGCAAGGCTTTCAGGTTGGGGGATGGGGGAGTGGGGATTTGTATAGAGGGACAGTAAGAGGAAGTGTTGATCGGTGAGGTGCGGCATTGTGACTCATCCTTGCTGCAGCTGTCTTCTGTGAACAGCTTGTATTGACTTTGGTATCACATTCAAACACAGATCCCATAATACGTCAATTGCCATGTGATCCCATCCAAGGACTATTCTTCTATTCTATTCAGAGTACAACACAATGTTTATCTTGCTTTGTTGTTTTTGTCGAAAATGTGATGTCACAGTGTGGCTGTCTCTGTTTGGTAATATCTGTATAACTGCGTAGATGTAAAGAAAGAGGTCAAATTTTTCCTCATTTTCATCTTAATCAGGCTTACTATGGGCAGGAACTACATTCAGACCAGGAGTGTGGCTGTTGCTGGCATTCATTTTCAAAGTCCATTGGGCGAAATCAGAGTCATCTGAGTAAATTTTCCAGTGCAGTGCAGCAAAGGATGGAAGTCCCACAGGTGTGGGTGGGGCCCAGAGCAGTGGTTTTCAAAGTGGGGGCCAGAGTACCTGTGCCCAGGAAACAGTTCGACCAGGCCCAGCAGGGGATGGCAGCGAAAGTGTCCCATGTCCAAAATGGTGCCACAGGCATGTACTGTAAAACACAAAATCTATTATGCAGCATTATCAGTTCCTGGTTAAAGACAGAATCCTGTTGCATACTGTACTTGAAACGGGTTATCTAAGATTATGTGTGTGTTTGTGTGTGTGTGTGTGTGTTTGTGCGCAGAATGAGTGTAGTGAGTGGAATAGGTGTGCAAGGTAGAATCTGTGTAGCTTTGTTCATGCAAATGCATTGTGATGAGCATGGAGAGGCGAGATAATGGAGGGATAAGAATTCAGCGCTGTGAGGTAGTTTGAAAATAAACAGATGAAAATACATGTTCTGTCACAGGAGACTTTCTAGCATGTTTGTTAAAATGTTTGAAAATCCCTCAGCTACTTTGAATAATTCAGTGCGGAGGGTAGGTTGTTGTTGTATGGGACATTTCATACAATTTTTAGTGGCTAGTTTGGATTAATGTTGAAACTCTCTGGTTTTCCAATTCAGGTATAACCTCACCTTTGTGGTTTAAACTAATTTCTGTCTTTCATTGACCAATAGCTATGTTTGAGGTTTCGCACTGTAGATGGGGCTTGTCTAGTTTTATGTATATATTTGCATATACTGTATCACAGCTCAAAGCATATTACAGAGCTCTGAAATGTACAACGTGATAAATTAGGGCATTCCAAAGTTAAACTCAAATAATCTAGAAAAAAAACTAGAAATAATCACCATTAAATGTGGGACAAAACGAAATATGAGGTTGCAGGAACAGATGTCTAGATGATGCCACACATTGCACTTATGTAAACAAAAGACAATAACTATGAAAACATGGTCTTTGAGGGAACTGGCATTTCAACAAATGCATAAAAACAAACTGAGACAGAGATGCAAAGAGTTTGTAAGCAGTATGGAGTCTGAGCAGACTGCCCAAGCCCTTGTACCAGGCACCACATTATGCATGAAAGATTAAGTGTGGGAGCTTCAAGGAAGAAATTTTGGGATATCTGGAGCAATGACCGAATACTACCAAGGAAAAAAAAAAAGATCTAGCAAGTTACTCATGTCAGCATAAGATGAAGAAGAGCCATTTTTTTTCCATCACATACAGTACATACATACTGTATATCTTACAAAACACACACACACACATACACACACACGCACACACACACACACACACACACACACACACACACACACGCACACACACACAGTATTTGTAGCTTCAACCTCGGCACTCAAAATATATGGGTATGGTAAGTTTGAGCTGTTTTGGTTGAGTACAATAACCCATTTTTTTTTCTTCTTTTTTAAAATATACCATGAAGTATGGGAAGAGAGGGAAAGAAAGAAAGAGAGGAAGAAAGGAAGAAAGACACACAGGAAGAGAGAGAAAGTCAGACAGACAGAAAGTCAGACAGACAGACAGACAGACAGACAGACCTCAGTAATCTCCTAAAGGAGAAAGAAGCAGCAGTACATACAATTTTTGAGTCTAAATCAATATGGGCCCGCGCCAGTGTTCTCTTCTGTGTCAGAGCCAAAGATGAGCAGCATAAATGCTCCAAGTTTTCTGCACATTACCCAATTTTGCTTTTATGCATTGACCTGTGGCTGTCACTGATGGTTGTGGGAGAATCAGTATCGAGAGGTCGTAGGTGGAGGTTTTGATCAGTGAAATGTGGAGCCGTGACTCACCCCTGACAACAGCTTGCCCCAGCTTGAAGGACCCACAATGACTTTGGTGTCATGTGCAGCAGCAGGCTGCAGTCCTCATCTGATCCCACCAGCAACAGCAGCTCTCATCTCCATATGCATCGCATGCACGCAGATTGAAAGCTTTACTGTCACATATGCAGTATGGAAACAAGTTTCCCTGCACAATGAAATTCTTACTGTGTCTTCGTACTGAAAGTAGATTTATATCTAAGTGATTCTTGTCACAGCAGCTCATTCAGCCTCCCCACAGTAGCTATACCCAAAACCTGTAAAACCTGCCTCAGCTGCAGGTGTTTTGGCTGACGTCTGTCGGTTTAGGGCACAACTTCCAGTGAACAATGGTCTGTTCATGTCGGCCCTTAATCCCCTCCGAGTATGTTCCAGTGTACTGTATGTAGTCCTTCTGGGTTTGGATTCTCATGGCGACACATTTATGGGTTTGGACTGCTGCTTATTCTGATCATCTAACTTAGTTTACACTCTAAGCTCGGCTTTCTGTTTCCTCTGAGAGAGGCTTTTGGTTTTTGTTCAGCTTTTAAGTGTTTTAGCCATGCTTTTGTTGTAGCTATGCAGATTTTGTACAAATCCCCTTTGGACCTCCTTTTTTTGTTCAATCCACTGTTAATCTGTCAGTGACAGTTGTTGACCTCTAATGATACGCTGAAGCTTGTTACTTTCAATTTACTTTTGACACACAAACATCTTGTGTTTGCCTCTCTCTGCATCTTGGTTCTTGCCTTCGCCCCCATAACGGTGAGATTTCATCAACAATGAACACAGCAAACCTTATTACTCAAAAGCAGTCCTTGTCTGGAGAGGGGGACATGCTGCGGCGGCAGCAAAAGCTGTTTAGCACTCTCCTCGTTGCTGCACTCAGTGACAATAGAGGAGCATGCTGGACAGTGTGTGGACCATGCTGCAGTAATGCAGATTGGTGCCAGACATTCCAGGCCTTTTCCCAGGAGTTCCGTAAAGTTTTGGACATATTGCCCATGCGGGGCATAGTTCCATAGTTTTGCATTCCAAATTAAGTTTAAGCAGTGTTCATTGATAGATGCCCTCTGTCATGAGTTTGTTGATTACGTCAAGGACAAGCTGTTGATTTTGACAAATGCCATAACCTTGACGCCCTCATCGCCCTTTCCATACGCCTCGAAAACCGTTTCTGGGCCCGACTGCAGGAGAAGGGATCTTCCAAACCTGGCAGACCCCACAGTGGCTTTTCCTCCACACCCTGGCACACACTCTCCTATGGACCATCTTCCTCCCTCCGCCTCACCTCCAAAATACCTAGGCTCATTGATTTGCTGTATTGTTCGGGAACTGTGCTGCTGCATCTATTGTGGCTTTCCAGGTCTCTACATCACCCTGTGTCCTGTCAAGGGAGGACATCTTCCAAAGTTGGAGGCAGCTGGAGAAACCTTTACCATAATTCTTATTGACCGATTTAAGTTGTGGTTAACACCCATGATGTTGAGTTGCCTACCTTTATCAACTACGGTGCAGATAAGAACATATCATATCAAGTCAAGCTTTCCATGCAGGCCATTGTCATGATGGTCGCCAAGTGCCCAGGATCACTGAAGTCACAAAAACTTTAAGGATAGTCTTCTCAAGCAATACCTCTGATGACGTTGATTTTCAAATGATTTCCTCCCTAGAATTCCCTCATGTTTGTCTTTCCTTGGCTCTTAAGACGCAATCAAATCAATGACTGACCTTCTTGCGTGAGATTGGGGTTCGTCTCTTTCAGTGGTGTTCGGATTTTGCAATCTATTTGGGACTGTTTTTGCCATGCTGGGGTTGTGTTCAGATATCGCTGACATGTTCCACATATCCATGTGCTGAAGCTCATTGCATTTCTGGAAATCGTGAGTGTATTTTTCCCTGTATTTTCAGGACGCAAGTATCTTGCGTTTGCCTCAGCTCTGCATTTGGCTCTTGCCTTCACCCCCCCAGACAGTTTCAGTGATTCTGCAAAATACAATTTTATTTGCAAAATACGATTGTGAATCCGCTGTCAAAACATTAATTATAAAGGCTGCCAAATGTCTTAGCACGGGATCTACTACATCTACAAAGTTCAAAAAATACTGTATTTTCCGAACTTTAAGGCACACTTTAAACCCTTAGATTTTCTCAAAATTCGGCAGTGCGCCTTATAACCCAGTGCACTATATACAATATGTACCTGTATGCATTCTTTTTGTGCTAGCTGACCTCGGACCGATTCTAAGTGGTACACTGCTCTCAAACTGTGTGTGTGTGTGTGTGTGTGTGTGTGTGTGTGTGTGTGTGTGTGTGTTCGCCTTTTTCAGTGGCACAATTTTCACCATGACAATCTGACTAAGTGGACAGAAAAGACAGGACTTGAATGCTTTAACTATTTAGCAAACAAATGATGAACAATTCACCAGCGACATTGTCGGGAAATGAGCATAGGCAGAAAGTTACCACAAAAAGGAAGAGGGCGTGGCCCTTCACGCCTGACGACGAAGAAACCTAAGTCCAGAACTATAAAAACGCTGACAGGCAGGGAGGGAGAAAAACAACCATCCAGGTGGGGAACCTGACAGAATAAGAATGACGCAGCAGCTCTATTGTAGATTATTAACAAATACACTCATGTTTCAGCATAAATCATTGACGCCTGGCAGAAGGTTTAGTCTTCTATACACTCACATAGACCAACAGTCATGACAGGTTTGTTATCCTGGACAAGTCCCCAGGATAACCAAAATAATGTCAAAACTTATTCCAAAGTAGAGTGTAGACAGCTCATGGAAGTTACCACATTTTACAGAATTTAGCCCACCCCTTAGATACACCATCACACTTTTTCATCTCACAAGGTACGACATTCCAGTCTAATCAGTCCTTCCATCAGCAGATGCCTGCCTATTTCTCTGGATGTGTGTCTCTGCATGGATTGTTACGTGTGTGTGCACACATTTCATCGACATATTCAAATGCAGAGGTGACATTTTAAGTGTATGCTCCTCGATTTGGATTGTATGTATTGTTTGCCATCTTGATTTCCACTTTTATCATATTTTGTGATGCTTCTATTTATACATTTATATGTGGCCGTCATTTTTAAAAAATTCTACATTGCACACCTATTCCACTCACTACACTCATTCTGCGCACAAACACACACACACACACACAAACACACACTCACACTCACACACATATAGCCACAAAAAGACATATCAGCACTTATATGAATTACTTCAACTTCACATTTCTTTTTTTTTACCCTTTTTTTGGCTTGGACCTTGTTTCTACCATTCAGCTGACTGTTTTGGACTTGCCTCACTCTCTGGAGATATTTGGTTGTGGCTGACTTCCTAGTGGCCTCCTCTTGATTTCCATTAGCCTGTGGGATACCGAGGTATTTGTAGCTGTCTTGGATGTCGCCTATGTTACCCTCTGATAGGTTGATCCCCTGAGTTCTGATCATCTTGCCTCTCTTGGAGACCATCCGGCCACACTTGTCCAACCCGACAGAATCTTGTCCAACAGGATCTAGATCCTGGTGGTGTGGATCAGTGGGTCGATTGCTTGCTCATTTCTTGCGTACAGCTTGATGTCAGCCATGTAGAGTACTGTAGATGGCTGATTGTCGCCCCATTACGGAGTTAGTATCCGTAGCCACTCTTTGCAATGACTGCTGTGGGAGTGTGGCGACAGTGCATCCCCTTGATATTTGCCGCACTTTATACAGACTTGGGCAATCGGCTTTGAGTTGGCCTTTAGGGTTGTCTTCCACATCCACATCGAGTTCTGGATGAAGACCCTAAGGTTCTTATTGATCTTATACAGTTCCAGACATTCCAGTATCCATGTCAAGTCAAGTCAAGTCAATTTAATTTATATAGCGCCAAATCATAACAGAAGTTATCTCAAGGCGCTTTACAAAATGGAGCAGGTAGTGCTCCTCAACATGTAAACAGTCAAGTTCTATGGGATGGACACACAGAGACCCAACATTGGCAACAGTGGCAAGGAAAAACCTCAATTAAAGGGAAGAAACCTCGGGCAGTGTGTGGCATTGAGTCGTAGGCTTTCTTGTAATCGATCCAGGCAGTGCACAGGTTGGTCTGTCTGTTCTTACAGTCTTGGGCAACTGTTTTATCAACCAGTAGCTGGTGCTTGGCTCCCCTGGTGTTGTTGCCAATCCCTTTCTGTGCTGCACTCATGTACTGAGCTACATGGCTACTCATCTTATCCGCAATGATGCCTGAGAGGGTCTTCCAAGTTGTGGAGAGACAGGTTATTGGCCGGTAGTTGGATGGGATGGGCCCCTTCTGAGGGTCTTTCAGGATTAGGACTGTCCTGCCTTGGGTCAGCCACTCTGGGTGGGTCCCATCCCTCAGCAGCTGGTTCATTTGTGCTGCTAGGCGTTCATGGAGTGCAGTCAGCTTTTTCAGCCAGTATGTATGGATCATATCTGTCCAGCTCTTCATCTTAGATACTCTTTCTTGAATGTCTGCCAACATTTGAATGTTTTCGCTCGGCTGCGAGTTGTCGACGGGGGTGGGCGGGGCGGCACGTGACTACTTTCTACGCGGCTTTACCGAACGACTTCCGGCACACTGATTGAAAAAGGCTGCTCTAAACCACCGCCCCCCAACATCCTCCTCACCAATGCCAAATCCCTGGTTGATCCCTGGGGGCACAGCTGCATTCTGCTGCTTTCCCATTTGTTTAAAGATTGTACAGTGCAACCTAGGAGTGGACCATCTGATTAAACCAAATGTGGAACATTTTGTTCAAAACTGAAATGCAGAAAGGGTAATTGCAGTTCTATGGAGCCATTCAAAGCAATAGTCGCAGGGATTTGCTCTCATCTGGTGACAGAGAGCAGATTGACCATTTTGACAGGTGGTACTTTTGTCTCACAGTGAATTGGCTGTTGCCATTGTTCCAAGAGTATTCACACTCAGAGCTGTGCCAGATCTGCCAGCCTTCTTCTCGTGTGAGGGGCAATCTTAGTTATTTCACAGTGACATATGACAGTTGCAGTCATTGCAACTGCAATGTCTACTTGTTTCATTTCTCTATCTCCCTCCTGTTGGTCCTAAAACATAATATTCAGAATTGCAATGTGATGCCATTTTTCACATTCAGCAACGGATTTAAGGGTAACCGATTTTGTGCTTTCTGACAGCTAATCAAGAGTTAGAAAAATCCACACGCAGACAAGGTTCATGAACGGTTGGGATACATGATTGAACCTTGATAGACATCTGTGACGGATGTTTAACAAATGAAAAAAAGTAGTTCACAGATACATTAACACCATGCCATATTGCCATTTTCAAGGTGAGAAGAACATGAAAAGAGAGAAGAAGCCCACGAGAGAAGTAATGTCCTTAATGCACAACTGTTTAAAGTGATGTGTGCAAGTACTGAGCCTGTTCAATACGTGCAGAAAAGGAAACTGAACCTACCACTGAACTTCGAACGGAACCTCATGATGCTTCTTTCTGTTTGAATTATGCTTTTAACTGGCGTAATGCAGATACATTGTGAATGTATGATTTACACTAAATAAATAACTTACTAAATAAATGTCAAGATGATAAATACTCTGTGAAAATATTTCTTGCATAGGGATTTCACTTTTGGCAATGCTGAAGTCTCAAAAATAAGAACTTTGGATTCACCTATGAGTGTCCACCCAGCAGGTGCTAAAACAATGACTGGAAAGCTGGGCAGAGGTGAGGGGAGGGCCAAAGATGTGTACCAAACAAAGCATTTCCTTTTTTGGACCAGAGAGATCTGGTTATAAGATATTTGACATGAGTGGTAGAAGTTCAACATCAACGACTGTAAACATGGTGCCCTTGATTATCGTTTCAAATAGCCGAACCATCATTTTTAATGCCTCTTTGCTGTAGTACTCCGTACGTACTGTAGTACTCCGTACATGCTTAAGAGGATTTTTCAGTATTTGATATTCAACATTTTAGCAAAGAAAGCGTCGGACTCCTTTTGCCAACTAATCAACACTGGATTTTTTTGCACTGACAGCTGACCTGGCCACCAATCTAGGCTTTCAAAATTCATTTGGTAATATGGAATTTACTCTGTCCATCCATCCATCCATCCATCCATTTTCTGCTGCTTACCCGGGGCCGGGTTGCGGGGGCAGCAATCTCAGGAGGGAAGTCCAGACTTCCCTCTCCCCAGACACCTCCTCCAGCTCCTCTGGGAGGATCCCAAGGTATTCCCAGGCCAGCTGGGAGACCTAGTCCCTCCAGCGTGTCTTGGATCTTCCTCGGGGCCTCTCCCCAGTGGGACATGCCCAGAACACCTCAATGGAAAGGCGTCCAGGAGGTATCCGAGTCACCTCAACTGGTTCCTCTTGATGTGGAGGAGGAACGGCTCTACTTTGAGCTTCTCAATAATATAATATTAAAACAGGAAACCAGGATGAACAAAAGAAAACACAACTTATGATCTGCAAGACCTCACACCGGGTGACAGAACTCCTCATCCTATCCCGTAGAGGGCGTCCCTCCTCCCCGGGGAGGAAACTCATTTTGGCCGCTTGTATCCGAGATCTTATCCTTTCAGTCATGACCCAAAGTTCATTATTTAGTTGCAGTTTGTTTAATAAGTAAGGATTTGATATTAGTAAAACTCAACATATTTAGTTGCAGTTTGTATAAAAAATTATCATTTCATGTTAGCAAAAGTCAACATATTTAGTTGCAGGTTATGTAAAAAGATAAGGGTCTGTGTTGGTAAAACTCAATTTATTTTGTTTTAACTTGTGTAAAAACACAAGTAGTACAGGGCGATCGGTTTCCACACTATTTGCTGGTTAAAGTCAACTAGTTCAGGTTATTCATTTTCGTCATAAGCCAGTTCATTTAGCTGGATGAACCATGCACGCCCTGCAGATGCATCTATCTCTCATCATAACCACCATATGCACCTCTCTGTCATCTGATGGCTGCATCAGATTTAGACGATTGCAGCACGGGGAGTGACTGTTTTGGGCAGTGATGAGTGAAATGCTCTTCACCACTCACTCTGACAAACTGTTGGTCTCTTGGGGAGTCTGGCGACGCCTTCAAAATCAGCTGAACTGACAGAGAAGATGCATGAAAAGAACAACTGGGCCATCCATCCATGATGTTGAAAGAAGCATCTTTTCTGGAGGCCGTGATTACTTCCCTGATGCTGTGGGCAAGAGAGAGTGCAGGTTGACTGTAATAGAGGCAGTTAGCAGCGTCAGCCTCTGCTCCTCATTAGCAGCCAGCAGTGCCCTTACCACTGATTATGTAAATATGTGATACATGTGGCACTTGATACAGGCAAGTTGGCAGCTGAGAGAAGGAAAATCCCAGAACAAATTGACAGTGCATATCTTATCTGGGGCAATATTGTGGAATTGATGAAATGCAGACTATCCAAGAATTCCGTAAATCATAACAATTGCAAGTGAATGGGTGGCACAAAACAGAAAACGGCCCTTCTTTAAAGCTTTTCAATTAGAGGAAACCTTTTTTTCACCCAGCTGAGGTCTCCCTGTCCCTGTCCCTGTCTCTTTCTCTCCCTCCCTTTCTCTTTAACCCGACAGGTCAAGGTAGCTGGCCGCCCACCTTCAGCTTGGCCGGCCCGATGTGTCTTCTCTTTAAAGTGGAGTTTTCCCTCGCTACTGTTGCTAATGGGGTATATGTTTGGTCTCTGCGGGTTCATCCTACAGACTTTGAGTGTTTACATGTTGAGGACTTCTACCTCCTCCATCACAGAAAGCGCCATAAGATAGCTTCTGTTGTGATTTGGCGCTATACAAATTGAATTGAAATGAATTGAATTGAATTGAATTGAATTGAATTGAATTGATAAGACAGCAGTCTCATAGAGTGCAGTGAACAAAAAGGAGTATGCCAGAAAAGATGAAAATCAACAGAATCAGTCTACACACTTCTTTCTACGCTACTTTGTACTCTCATCGAGGAGGAGCTCACAATTACACACTCACATACTGAGAAATAAACACATCACCTGACTGTCATGTAATACTCGCTGAAATACAAACTATTGTTGCTGGCAGTCTTCTGATGTGAAAACAAATTGTTGGTCCATTGTCAATTCCAAGAAACTTTAAGGCCCTGCGATAGTTTCATAGTGCAAATGAATTAGATTGCAAAATCAGACTCTAAATTTTTTTTTTCTAATTGCAAATTGCTCACGTTTTTAAGTCACAGCAAAGCTTGTACAATTTTGTACATCACTAAGTCACGGAGAGATGTAGCTTTGTGAGTATTCTCATAGCAAAAAGACTGAACCATCTTTTATCGACCACAAAGTGGCTTTTTTTTTTTTTTTCTTTCACAATCGGCACACCATTGTGGCAAGGCTTCGTCATGGCAGTTAACAGAAAAAAAGCCTCCCATTTCTCTGGGTATGAGCTTGTTATAGTCCTCAATCTCACCTGCGTCGTCTCCTGCTTCGTCTTCTTTCACCTGTACAACACAGTCTCATGTACATATGCAAATTACTGTCATGTACTCTCAATTTAGGCCTATTGGAGCATATAGGCATAAATATGCACTCAAGGAGGACTGATGGAATATGAAACAAGTGTGGAAAGAGTAGTAAAAAACATAGCTTTATCGGCAACAGTGCCACCATGTAGTGCAAAACAGTTTTTTTCAGATATGACTGAAAATCCTCTTAAATCAATCCAGTCATCAACAACTCAGAAAATTACCTGAATAATTCATGGTGGAACACCAACGTTTCTCAAAACAAGTCATGAAATGTGCGCCGAAAATAATGCAAATAACAGGAAGAGAGGAAAAAAAAGTCCAAAGGGGCAAGTCAAGTGGATTAAGTCAATACCCACAGTTTGTCCCCTTTCAATGTGTTAGAATTATTGTTCATTTTCCCAGGTAGTTTGATTTTGTGTTTAATGCCTTATTTGTATGTAAAGATGTTCTTCCAGGTGCACAGCAAAGCTGCTGCTGACCTCACACCCTACATGCATAGGGTGTGGGGTCCTCCTGCACCCCGCTCCACAATCCACCAGTTTTATCTCTGTCCACGCAATCCACTCAAAAAACACAACCTGCAAAGAGCAGAAGTGTTAGCATCCCTTCAGTAAGATATTACTATTTTGTGTCTTAACTGTATAATATTAACTTTCTTTTTTGCGTTAAATCAGTGAAGCAAGCCACTAGCAAACCACGGTAGCAAGCCACGGTAATTGTTTATAGCATATAGTCACCAAACTTTTCACCCGAAAAGAATCAATAGCCAAAGGCCAAGTATGGCAAGTCCTTCAAACTGAAGACTGTAACAAAATGTAATCTTAACAACTTTACAGGTAGTTATCAACTTGTTGGTCTTTCTTTCGGTGCTCTGATCTGCATCGGTGCATAAAATGACGGAACCGAGGAGAAATATGGATATTAGGGGTGTTCTCAGCATTTGAGCGGAAAATTCATGTGCATCCTGCTTATGAAACTGGACACTACACCCCAAACCCACTAGACCATGGCTATTCAACTTGATATGAAGTGGGATGGATATTAAAATAACAGGGGGGTTGTGGGCCTCACATGTGAAGTGTTGACACTGGATGGTCTGCTCACAGTCCTCCGTGACACGTCGTCAGTAGTGGGGTGGGGGGTGCAATGAACTCCAACCGTGGCGGCCAAGCCTAAGACCTGCGGCTGCTAAGGGGTTGCAGACGCGGCTAAAAACTGAACACACATTGCTTATTACTGCTTGACTATTCAAAAAATACCAACCTACAGGTGGAGTTGTTAATTCCAACTAAAGATACCAAACTCTCAGTGTGGAGCAATACTAAAGGACAGCATAGAGTTTACACAGCTAATTTATCATTGCAATAGTGAAGCGTGGTGTGACATAGCGAAACGTAGCATGGTGATCAAAAAACTGTATGGTCCTTCCGCTACGCAACACCTGATTGCTACATTTGTAGAAATTCAACCATAAAACACAATGACACCCGCTGGCCAAGTTTGACAACTCACAAACATTTCATAGACATGACTCTTACACTAATAATGCCCACTGAGAGTCATGATGACAATAAAAAGGAACAGTGGAGAGCAGAAATCACCTAGGCCAGTAGTGAAAAAAGCAATCGTCTGACATCACTACTCCTGAACAGAACAGAAAATGAATGAAAAATCCCCGCTACAGTGTTTAGGGGTATAGTGTTTAACAAACATCAGCCTGGTGGAAAATGGCGGAAAGAGTAAACGCAAAATTCTGGGCAAATAGTCTGATTATTTTACATAGAAGATCACCTGCTGTAAAATCACATATGGACAAACTGTGACAGGTCCTAGATAAAATGTTTTTAATTAGGGCCAATCCTAAGGACACAAGCACACTTGGTCAGAGATGAAATTGAACAAATGCCTTTCATACACCAAGACCAAGCGTTGCTTCGACTCATTATTTGGTTTTATCTATCGGCTATCTGGCATATCAAATGGAGCTGATATCTGTCATCCACTTACCATTTCAGAGCGTAATGACATTATTACGCGCGTAATAACTGTGCATTCATTTCTTCTTATTTCTCAATTCCAGGAGATGTGTGCCTACACAACAGTACAAAGATGTGAAGGGGACATACGAGTGTTACAGTCATTTCCCCAGTACTCTAATGACCGCTACCTTAAATATATGCTCAGCATCACTGACACTTAACAGAAAACTCCCGGTCGCTGTAACACAGTGAAATGAGTGCACGCTCACAGCGTTTAAAACTGTACCCCTTAAGTCTGAGGATACTTTTCAGGTAAATCATTGCCATGATGAAAAGCAATCATATTCTTCAGGTGGCCTGCATTTCATTTATTGGAATCCTCTCCTGACATAAGGCTGCTTGGATGAACTCGGGGTTGTGCAACGTCAGTTTCGGTTTCATCTTCATGCAGGACTGTATTTATTTTAGGCATTTCCCCATGCCTTGTGTGCACCTGAAATGGACCTTGCGAGCGCTCAAGTGCCCACGAGCACAGAGTTGGTGACACCTGGTCGACATAGTATACAGAACAATTAAGAATCCTTTGGATTGGAGGAGTGAATATGCACTTTTGCTTAACAAGGTCATAGTGGTAGGGTAGAAACAAAGAAAGACAACTGGCATTATGTAATCAGGGAAAGCAATGCCCATTGGAATTCGTTCCTATATGTTGGAGCACCCCTTTGTTATTCATCTCACCTTCCCACAAATAAAGTTAATGCAAAAAGGGCTATGGATGGTTAGGAAGGAAGTTCCTTTGGACTGGAATCCATTCTTTGCAGGAGACACCAGGTGGCCTGCCTAGTGGGGAGATGGAGAGTCTGCTGAAGGGACGATGGAGGAGCTAAGAATGCTGAGAACAACGAGGACTACGCACTCTCGAAGAAAACAATTAACATTTGTGCATTGTGGCTTAGAACATAAGGTTGCGGGAATGAATTGTAAGGAATTCAGACTTTGTGAACTGACCCCATCGCTGTCAGGAAAAGGAGATGGAACCCAGAAGTTTCTGTACCTGAGCTGAATGATTGCTTGCGAATTGTGTGAGTAGATCGTTTTGAATTTAAGTTATTTCAATCAGTAAATTTTCTTCCCTCTGAGAAAAGAATTCGTACATGTGAAAGGCAACTCTCTCGGCCAGATGGCCAGATGGTCTGTAGGTTGATTCTAAGCTTCATAATCTGGCATTTAAATGTAAATGTCACATGATAAATCAAAATTCCTGTGGCAGAGCAGGGGTGTTTCAATTCGTATTCAGATCAAGTAACCTTTTCATATCAGAATGATCAATTATGCAATTTAGCTGCCTCAAAAGCAAAAAAGGAGAAACAGACAAGAGGCTTTGTCGCAGTGAAAAATCTGTATTCTATAGACAGCGTATGACAACAGTTTTGCATTGCACCTTTTGTCCTCAGTCTTCATTTACTGCCGCAGGGAACACACCACAGCTCTGAGTGGTCTGATGCACACCAAGAGTCACCATGTACACTCTTGACGGGTTGCCTGTATGTGCCAGAGTGGAACATGCACAGTGGATATTTTCAGCACGATACTGCACAGGCAGACACTCAAAGGATTACAAATACTGGAGCTGTCAGTTATACTTTCATTCCTTGTGGTTTTAACCGCTGTCCTGCTGTCTTTACGTCCCACAGCTCTTAGAGTCTGACCGGATTAAATCTGGTACGTAGGGAGAGACAAAAATCATGTAGGGCACAGGCCCGCAGGTCCCAGGGGTGAGAAAAATTCATCAGTTGGAGTTTGTTTTGTTCTCCTTTTTTGCTTATGCTATAATTTGGATGCAAATCATGATTGTAACTGTTGTCCGGTTGACTCTGCATTTGTTATTTATCTCCACTGCTTCCTTTTTTTGTTATTTGCTCAGTTTGTTGTAAACATAACACACGAAGCAGTGTATTTCAATCAGATCTGTTTAACATTGGTGAAGTTATCCAGAAGTCATCCTCAACCTATGATAGGCCTCGCAGGTCTTTGGTATCAGATGGTGCCAACAAACATGCGGGCACAAATACAGTATGTCACTTCTAAGTACCACCACTTGCCATCTACAAACCTCTAGAGCTTGAAGTTTATGAACATATACAGTACATACAGCACACACGCAGAGTGATAGTTTTATCTGTCTTGGCAAAAAGTGAATAACTGATGTATGTTAAGAAAATTGGGTAAGCTTGTGGAAACTGGATCGTGGTTGCAGGGGTTTTTAATGTCAAAGCTTTGTCCCTACCAGTGAGCAATCTTGTGTGGTGCAGCAATGTGCACTCTACATTTCATCCTTTTGGAAAGCAATTTTCTGAATCGCCTTCCTGTAGGAGGTTGGGGCAGTTAGCAATCCCAATGTCCCTGTGTGAGACGCCTGTCATGGTGAACACGAGAGCATGAAGGAAGCTAAGTGAAAATTTTTATTAGAGGTGTGTGTCTGGAATGGAGTGTAGCGTTATCTAGCATTGTGCATCAATTACCCCTGTATTGATTCATGCGTAATGTGTGTTTTGTAAACCAAGATGATGCAGATCGCAATTTGCAGCTCTGCAGAGGAACATCACAGCTCCATCACAGCTCCAGACAGTTAAAGTGCTGAAAAAACAAAGGGGTAGAAATTGTTGAGTTAATATTTCAATTTATCTATGACAAAATTTTGCAAATAAAGGGACAGTTGTTATGTACGGGATAATGTACGCGTCGGAGGTCATTGTTGCTAGATAATCACCGAGAGGTGTCCCCACCCCCCGACGCGATGGTATTATGGTCGAATAAACCTTTAATACCTGTAAATATGAAAATATGGAAAACTAAATCTTTAACACCTGTAAATAAAGTGGATAACTGCTGCCCTGCGCGTCAAAACAAACTGGCCGAATGATGCCGGCAGGTACACAGTGCGAGAGATGCAAACCAATAGCAGAGCAGGATCTTAGGGAGCGGTCGAGGCTACTCGTAACTGGTAACTTTCGAGTGTGACATTCATGAGTCATGACTTCAAACTGCTCCAGACACCACCGTCTGCAGTTGGTTCATCATTTTTGAGTACAAAAAATACAATGCGTGAC
>OMPJ01046141.1:11544-33543 GCA_900312935.1 Carapus acus | reverse complement strand
ACTGACCAAAATTTCGTTCAGGTCCCGAGTGCGACAGGCCACCAGCTTTCCTTGCGGTGTGAGAGACTCCGAGTACACGCAGTCGCTGCGGTGTAACACGCGGCGCTCTACAGGGCAGAGAGCAACAGGGAGCAGGAGAAATGAAGCGCATCGAAATCAGAAGACGCCGGTCTACCTCCAGTCTGTGTTAGTCGTACGATAGTACCTCCTGTGTGTGAGACCACAGCGAGCACCATCTCCTCCTCTGATCTGTCAAGCTTCAGGCCCACGATCCTCAGCAGCTCGTGGACTTCCAGCGATGGGTGTGTGTGCACGCTCAGGTAGGAGTCGGTGCTCACGTGCACACAGCAAATCACTGCCAGGTGGATGGGTGCAAAGTATAGTATAGCTATAGTTTTGAGAAAAATATGTGTGTATGTGTTGATGTGTAAAGCTCACCCTCTCTGGTCTCGCTAGGTGAGCTTCGGATTTGCAAACAGTTTTCCTTCAAGCTCAACTGCTGAAACGTGGGCTTAGTCTGAAAGAGAAATGTATGAGATGGAAACAGGATGAGGAAGAGAGGTCCACAGAGGAAGACAGGGGGCAAGGGAAACACAGAGAAAAAGGGCAGGCAACAAACAGTGAAAGGGAACAAGTGAAAACAATTGCGAGAGAGAGGAGCAGGCAGGAGAGAGGGAGGGTGAGGAGGGGTGCCAGAGAGAGCCAGACAGAGAAGGACAGACAGAAAGAGAAGGAGGGAAAGTGAGCAACAGGGAGTAGGTAGAGGATAAGGTGAGAGAAAAGGTGAGAGAAAAAGAAGGGGAGAGCACAAACAAGGAAGGGGGGGAACGGGGGGAGAGGGAGAGGGACGGGCCAGAGGAGATGGATGGCACTGTTATTTATAGTGATCTGGATACAATGGCGCACTAACATGGTGTGCATCTTCTGTATCAGCACCTTCACAGCCCGGCATGCTTTGCGCTCAGCAGGTAAATTTGCTGAGAGCGAGAGCTTCTCTGCTCTTCTAAGATGACGCTTTTACTGGAATACTGTGATCGCTGCCGCAGTGGAGTCACATCTTGTTTTTTTTTAATCACATATATACCTCATTGTGGTACAAAATTTGCAAGAAATTTATTTTTTTATTAACAAACAAATATGGTCTGCCTTCAGGGAGTGATGTTGATTTTTCTCATTCACTGTGAAAATTACAGCAAAAATAGATACATTGCTCTGAAAGTGAGAACCAGAGCGAAAACATACACCTGATGTTACACCAAACAAGAGTTTGTTTGAGAACAAAACCAACTGTGTGTATTGTGCAGCTGTAGTCAGCTGTGGTGAATGCTAGTGTAAGATTTCAGGCCAAAAGCGTGTGTAAGAGATAGACACAAAATTAGAAGTACATAAGGCAGGGGTTGGCAACCCAAAATGTTGAAAGAGCCATATTGGCCCAAAAAAGTAAAAAAGAAACTTATCTGGAGCCGCAAAAAAATTTAAAATCCTTAAATAAGCCTTATTAATTAATCAAAAATTTATTCTTAATATTTTTACAACATTGGAAAACGATAAGAATCTCTTTGACTCCCAGAAAAACCAAATTAAAACAAAACAAACACATTTTTCCCATTTTAATCCATTATCACACATTTTTTAACATGCTCCAGGGAGCCACTAGGGCGGCGCTAAAGAGCCGCGGGTTGCCGACCCCTGACATAAGGGGATTGATATGAGGACAATGTGATGTAAACGTGTTGCCTCACCAACTCGACATCTCACCTTTTGGCTCGGAGGACAGTCATCCACTGTGCTGCAAACACACACAAACAAACGTTGAGTGAGGAGAGTGATGTGCACTTGTGATCCAACAGGTCAGTGAGATAACACTTACTGTCTGCGGCGGAGGAGCTTCTGGAACTCTTTCAGATCTTTCTCCAGGGAGGGGAACTCGTACAGATCCTCTAACACACACCTGTACAGCGTCTGAGGGAGGGAGGAGATGGGGGAGGTGAACAAGGTGAGCCTGTTGGCGCCAAGCCCCACTCCCCCACCCGTTGACTGCGAGGAAAATTTACATTTGGTGGATGAAACAATAAACGACAGCCGAGGGCGAGTATCTGGACCCAGCGATAACATTCACCCGTCCCCGTCTTTATTCCTCTCTACTGATCGCCTCGCTCTGCCTCTGAATGCGAGGACGGGGGCAAAACACGCGCACGCCGCGTCTATGAGCGTGCAGAAATGTGACCGCCAAATCTGCCGAATGACCTTCCGAGGTCACGGGACATCTCGAGAGACGAAGTCGAGTCAGCCGAATTTCACGAGCCATCAACCGCGTCATTTCCCATTAAGGCTGGATCTCTCCGGGATTCGTTTAACGCGTGGCTGCTCGGCGAAAAGCTGTGACGGATAGAATGAGGTCCAGCTGCTGCTAGGAGGATGATTTCAATCGGGGGAGTACGCACGACGTGAAAATGACAAGAGTGTTATGGTCGTTAATTTGCAGTAAACAAACCAACCAATCGATATCGCAGTACTTGAATATCTGATCGATGTGTGGTTGTGAGTTCTTGTGTGCGTACGCATTTGTATGGTAGTGTGGTGTTGTGTAACAGAAGACATGCGACTAAAGTGTATACACATACACACACACACACACACACACACATGCATACACAGAGGCAGATCGTTGTCAATGACCCGTCACAGGCCCGTTCCAATTCCCCGCTCTCTCCTCTGTTACTAAGCAACCATCACCTGGGTAACCCACTCGATAGGAGATTATACCCATGCCAACCCTTACACTTTGGTTTACATAGCAATCGAGCTGATAGCAACAGAGCCGCCGGGTTACTGGGGGACGAGCAATCGTCCCTGTGAGCGCTTGTCACAAGTATGTCCGATTTGGAAGCGAGTGCTACAATTGGCGCCACCGTGACAAAAAAGTGACCCCAGAGGAGCCAGTGGGTGTGTTGATGGATGATGTGAGACGGAGAGAGAAGGGTGGAGATATTCCTTTTTCCTTCTGTCTTTCGTTGGGGCGTGAGCGGTGGCTCAGCCCATAAGCGCCAGAGCATGGCTGGTTCAAGTTGTGATATTCCCTGCGTGAGATTAAAAAATTGTGTCCTTCTGTCTACCTTAACTTTCCCAACAATCTGTTTGTAAACGCAACATGAGGGCGTTATATTTGAGCGTGCCCGGACACATTTACTGTGTGCTCTCTGGGACATCATGGGCTGGTGTTTCCCACGCTTATTACCGTTGCCCCCGGGGGGGACACCAGGTAGAAGGAAAAGACAGTCACCAAAAGGCATCCTGTTAAACATACAGTATCGACAACAGACTCTGTGCTGGGTTGGGTGGGGTCATTGAGAGGTCAGGCCTGGTGACAAACTGGGGTCGCTTCCTACCTTCATGAAGCTCCGGACGTGCTCCTCCTCTTTGAGGAAATCCTTGTACAGCCTGCTCCAGTGGGACACCAGCTGCAGTACCTTCCTCTTCCTGTAGAGGGCGTCCTTGCCCTCTTCCTGGCCCCGGCACCGCGTGCTGCTATAGGTGGAACGGGTCAAGGCAGTGACAGCGGGAGGTGGAGGTGGCATAGTGTCGGGGTGGAGATGTGCGTTGGGTGGTGAAAGGATATTGTCCAAGTAGTGCTTGGCAGAGGTCATTGGTGGACATGAAGACCAAGTAGGTGAGCAGGAAGTCATCCAGCAGCATCTCTGGAACACAAGAGCATACTACATCTGGGTACATTGGACCAAAGAGTCTCTCCTGGTCTCAGCGTCTTTTCTGACCCTGACACACCAAAGAAGCTGAAGAACTGGAGAAAGTGTGTGTGTGGGAGAGAGAAAGAGAGAGACTGAGGAGGAGTGCTTGTGTGTTACTGCCAGCAGGTGTTCAATGAGTAAGACCCGGATATATACAGCGCTGGGGGCAGATGGGTAATGAGCCGTTGTTTGGCGGCGTTCGGCATCTCTGGTGCGCGTGTGAGGCATCGAACCCCCTCCCCGCGAGAGTGTGCGACCCAAATACGACGATGTACCGAGCGGAGAGGGAGAGAACGAAGGAATCAATTATAGAAGCCGCAGCCCGGTCTGAATATTTGATCGGCCACCGTCTCTTTAGAAAGACACACACTCAAGCACAGATTCACACGGCGTGGGTGTGCAACCTCTTACTCTCTAGGGCAGTGGCTCAGTTGGTAAGGGACTTGGTCTTGGGACCTGAGGCTGGCCGGTTCAAGTTCCACCGCTAACTACAAGAGATTGGAGGCTGGACTTGTGGCCAGAGGGGCTACAGCTCACCTCTTGAGCAAGGTTGAACCTGGCCCCTAAACCAGCTAGGGGGAGCAATTATTATATGCAACCTCTCACTCTTCCCAACAGTCATGGTACAACCATGACAATTGAATTGAATTGAATTAATTGCCTGTGTGAACATGTGCTTCTGTGTATGTATCTGAAAAAGACCAAAGTGTAAATTATGAATTTCCCTTTGGGAATTAATAAAGTGTAGTTTCTTCCTAAAAACATCTCGTTCTCTTCCTCTCTTTGCTTTACAGGCAAGCTTCCAAACAATCTCTCCCGCCATCTCAATGCTATATCCTCCCCCACTCTTGTCTCCTCCTCAGTGGTTACACACACACACACACTGGTGATGATAAATATCCTTTTTCATCTTCAGCATATGCCCTCAGTGCTCGCCTGCTGGCGTGTACAAAGCAACAAACACAGAATCTTCTCCCTGATGAATAACTCATTGAGTTATGACCTTAGGGACTTCATCACTTTTAGGGAGAGAGTCTGCATGCATGTGTGTGTGTGTTTGCTGAACTAATTCACTAATCTCCCGTAGTGCGAGCGCCCGCATTGGTGTGTGCGAAAGAGGGGACGAGCAGTGGGGGAAATGTCTCTCTCTGCGAGGGAGCATGTCCCGGCTTGTTCAACATGCAGCGCCACCCCGGTGGGCCTACAAGAGCACATACACTTCAGAGTGCGTACACACGCACCCACACCCACCCACGAGCACTTACAGCGGCAAATAATCGTGTACGCACCCACGCACGCCCAGGCAGACGCGAACGCTTTCGATGTCCATCTCTGCTTTTGTGCCCTGGGCGGCGGTGAATAAACTACAGGCAGCCTGAAAGACGACTCAGTTCTCCCTCTCCTCTTTATTTCCTGCATTCAGCCCTCTTTCTTCCATCGCTTCCTGCTGCTCGGCGAGATGGCTCCCCGCGGACTGCTGTGGCAAAGCGCTGCCAAGGAGCCGAAGCATAAAGAAGCCTTGTCCCGAAACGGCACATACAAGTGAGAAAGGGTGAAGGGGTCCAAAAGAGGAAGGCAGAGGCACTGAGATACGACAGGTTGAAATGTGGGAAGACAACAAACCCTCTCTGCCCTGTCAACTGAAAAATGTCTAACCATAAAATTGCTGTATTTTGTGTAGTAACAGAATATCAATATGCATACATGTACATAAACGTAACACGCACATGCACACACATACAAACATAAATACATATGTGTGCTAACATGATAAACTGGCTCAAGCCTGACTGATTTGATAAACTGACTATTGGTATCATCAGCCCTGGCAACTTCATCAGTCTGAGACCACTGCCAACTGGAGATGATGTCGTCCCAGACAGTTTAAATTGCATTTTTTTGGTCATGTTTCCCATGAGTGCACGGGAAAACGTTATGCCGCAATATGATGGGTCATTGGGTGATTGACTGGAATGATATCCATCTGTTCTCCGTGGCCTAGCACGGCTTTAATGTACTAAATAAATAATTCCACATTAATCGCCCGCTGACAAAATATTATCCCGCTCAACATAAATCTGCTTAGCGAAGACTCGAGGAATCTCGAGCGGAACAATAATTCAATTCTCAATGAATTTAGAACCAATTACAGGCTTCCGACAGGAAAAATGGCCCCATTGTGTAAGAGCGCCTTTGTGTGTATCTACGCGTCTGTGTGCGTGCACAAATTCACTTGTGAACGCCTGATGAGAAAAATAGTCCCATTGTGTCTAAAGGCCTCAGTCAGTTGTGAGAGGAATCGAGCAGATTTGCAAACGTACGAACTGAGGCGACAAAAAGCCGGAAAGCGCAGGCGAGGTAATGTACAGCCTCTGTTGTGACGTGCGGAAGCTGTCATATTTCAGCAATGGAGGGCTTGAATGTTGGCTAAATGCTCACCTCCACCACACAAAGTCAGATTTACCAGCTAGAGAATCTCTCCAAATCACTGCCACAGAGCTGCTTGATATTTGACTTGCTCATTTGATTCGAACACCTGATGGGAAACAGAGCACTTGGTGTGTGCTGTCAAGTGGGCAGAGCCAAGACGTGAGGATGTGAGGAATCTGAAAATGAGGATTTGGCAGCAGGCAGTCTGAAGGGGTGCTGCAGGCACACGCACACACACACAATCCACACCTCAACAAGCTGTATGGGATGAAAATAGATGAATCGAAAAGAAAGAAAGAATTGGTATCTGTTTAAATTTGTGTGTAGGGGCTGGAAATTACATTCTTTGGCGTCGGGGGTAGGCGTGACGCAAATAGTTTGGGTCCTACTTGCATTTCTCGCCAAGATCGTAAATGCACTGCATTTCATGTGGTTGTGTATCACAGACTGGACTTGCACACATTCATTTAACTCCAGCAGAACCAGGGTGACACTTTGTCCTTGACAGGACTGACGAAGAAGTGTGACATGATGCTAGGAGCATACAGACAGGTTTGAAGCACTTGTTGTGATGATGTATGATGATTGTGATGTGTATGTCCTGCCCGGTGTGTTGTCCAGACTTACCGCTCTCCCTGCTCTCCGGCGCCCCTCTCTGGTCATCCAGCCGCAGGTCACTCAGGAGATGTTCCAAAATCTTGAGCGGTGTTCCCGACACCACCACGTACCTGCGAGAAGAAGAGCCCGGTGAGTCTTCCTCACGGGGCGGCGGAGAGCGCACGTTCGCTCCCCTGGCGCCGACTCTCCCGATCGCCTCATCGTCATCCTCCGCATCTTCCTCATCGATGTAGCGGAGAGACGGAACATCGAAAGCAGGGATCTCCGAACCACTGACATCGACATGGCCTTCATCTTCATCATCATCATCACTAACACCGCTTTCGTCGTCGTCGTCATCATCGTCGTCGTCGTCTTCGAGGCTTTCCTCAGCTTCAGCCAGGGTAGCCGGTTTGGAAGTCATCCTCATAGCGCTACGCTTCCAGAGGTCCAGATCTCATCCCAGTTCCGTCTGCTCCATTAAGAGGCTCTCCCCTGGCCACGCTGCCGTCCAACTCCCCCTATCAGTCTGGATCTTCTCGAGAATGCAACTGTCTGTCTGACGGCCCCACTCTGCTTGGGAGGGATCCCATTCTACGAAAAACAAACACGCGTACACACACTTGCACCCACATGCACCTGCCTGTCACTGGCACTCCCTGCATTGTGTGAACCTCTGCGACTGCCTTCGTCGCACACGCAGAGCACATACTGTGCAAGAAGCTAACTTTGCGGAAAAGCACGTGTGCTCAACACACACGCAACACACACACTCACACAAACAGGCATACATATGTCGAGGGAAATGAGCCAGTACGCGTCTTTGTTGTGCCCTCTGCTGAAAACAAGATGGCCATTCTATTCCTCCGGCTTTGTGCCAGAGGCTAAAGCATACATTGTCTGTGACACACACACACACACACACACAGACACAGACAAGGCAGGAGCATATTGCATAGACAGGAAGGGTGTGTCGCTGTAACCTGACATGGCATTGCGGGAGGAGGAAAACAACAATTATACTCCACGATAACTTGTTGCAGTGTAGTAGGCGGTGCTAACCTCTTGTCACCGTCATCCTCTCTGGCTCTGCCCCCTGACGACGTCGGGGAAGGGCGGTCCGACGGCGACGTCACCGACGACGTCACTCTGCGCAAGACCAAAACGTCCCGTCCCCTCTCCTTCAGACACACCCTCCCTACCGCCTCCTACAGGAGAGAGAGAGAGAGGGAGAGACTGTGAAACCAGGCAGGGACAAGGGCAGGGTAGGGGACGTCAAAATTGTATCCTCCTGATCTCATCCGCATTATAGGTGACTTTTTCTTATACTTGTGAATTTCCTTATTTTACCACGATTCTGAAAAGTATTTGTTCCGTAAGTTTGAGGGTTAGCGCAATCCTTTCAATTCATCTCAATTGTGTGTTCAACTCAATACACATGCACACACTCCTCCTGTCTGCTGGCATTGACACAGGGAAGTGTTTCATGAAAGAGAATAGTGTCGTGAATTATAATGGTGTCCACTCGCAATGTGAGCTGAGATTTTAATGAAATGATCTCCGCTCCCAAAAAATACAAAAGCAACTTGATCTGTGACTCGGAAATGCGCGCCTGCACACACGCACACACACACACACAGTGGCGGGTGTGCAATTGGGACACGGTACAGATGGACAAAAGGAGCAGAGTAAGAAGCCCAAGGGCAGGAGAGAGGAGGAGCTCAAAGGAGGCCAAGGAGAGAGAGAGGGCGGTCGAGGGAGAGTGAAGGGAGGGGTGGGAGACGTCGAGGATGGAAGAGAGAGCTGGAGGTGCGAGGGAGCGACAGAGAGGAGGAGAGAGGGATGAAAAAGCTCGGAGCAGCCAGAGGGATGAAGCCAATATCAGTCACGATACTCACACTTTGACACATGCCCACACACTGACTCACTCACTCACACACATGCACACACACTCTGCTGAAGGAGTCAGACATAAACGGATCAATGTGTGTCGATGAGCACTTGAACACACACAAGCTGATGATTTCAGTGTCTGATACCTGAGCAACAGCAGGAGGATATTTGCATCAGACTAAACACAGCGAGTGTGTGCGTGCGTGTGCGTGTGTGACATGTTATGCGACTCCTTTTCCTCTTTGGTAGAACTTGCTTGTACCAAGGTCATCCGCTTTTATATCTTAATCGCAAGCGTCAACACAAACCAGCCTTTCCCCTGTCTCGCCTCTGATGAAAGCGAAGGTCCCTCCAAGATGGAGAAGATGAGGAGAAGAAGAAAGAATAAGAGGAGAGGAGACGGAATTATGTAACACTTCACAACTGCTGCACAAACAAAGTTAATGGTTGCTGCTGCCTCAAGGGGAAATATTGTGCCGCATTCCTGGTGGCAAATGGTTGATCTGCTGGATAACACACACACACACACACACACACACAGACACACACTCTTTACAGGAGTGCCAAGAATAACACAGAACGCCACAGCACACATGAACAAAAAACACACCATTTTTAACTATATATGCACTAATCTGTGAAAGACACACACACACACGCACACACACACACACACACACACACACACACACACACACAGTTAAAGTATTTTGTTGAAGTAGCAAAAAAAAACTGTAATTGAGCCTGGGAACATACAGTCCGCAAGCCCCAAGAAGGAAAAACACATAATGTTGATGGAGGGCGGACAGTTATGCAACAAGGGTGGGGGGGGTGAAAGACAGACCGATGGAGAGATGAGGGTATAGAGGGCGAGAGGAACTGAGGTGGTCCAGTCAGTGTATAAAGACAGCAAAGTCGTCTCCTCCCTTGACCTTTAACACATACTGTCCATCAACAGGTGTGTGTTTCTTTCCTTCCACTGCTCCCCACCCTTTCCTCCCATTTTGCTGTCTGCATCTCTGTCCTCCACCTATCCTCCTCCACCCTTCCCCTCTCCTCTTTCTTCTCTTCTCTTCTTGCGCCCTCTCTCCTTTTCATTCCTCTCTCTTCCTATCTTCTCCACCACAGGTTTCTTTTTTCTTGCTTTCACTGTTTGTCTCTTCCCTCTCCTCCTATCTCTTCTTGGCCTCCTGTCCTTCAATTGTTTAGTTCAAACCTTTTCTGACAGGGAGGAGAACATGGAAGACATTTGTGTCCCACAAAAGGCCTTAATACCATGCATGCATACATACACACATGCATCTGCAAACACAGACACACAAAATATACACTATACTGTATATACTGTACACACACTGACAGACATAAAGCAGAAAGGATTGAAAGGAAGAGCAGAGGATTTTTGTGACACCAGCTCCTCTCTCACGCTCTCTGTTTTTATGCAACACACACACACACACACACATACAGCATGACGTTGGGAGGAAAGGTGGGCCCCATGGAAACACTAAAGGAAGCACTCTATGTTCCCTTCCTGTTTCTATCCGGTGTGTGTGTGTGTGTGTGTGTGTGCACTCAGGTCTATGTTGATAGGGACTGACCCATATCAGTGTTGTGATAGCTGTGTGCCTAATTCCTGGAAATGACACACCAGAAACACAATGCTGTTAGCTTGGCAATGCACACTGTGCACTGCTAACCCTTAACAGAGAGAGTCAAAGACAGCGTGTGTGTGTGTGTGAGTGAGAGTGAGTGCGCACATTTATGCATGTGTGTTTGACACAGAAAAAGAATACAGTACAGTGGTGCACACACATGCTGCATCGTGCATTCCACAGCAGGTTATGCAACCTGCTTATGAGCAAGTGTATATGTGCACTGTGTGTGTGTGCGCGTGTGTATATGTGAGTGATGTGCATACAAGCTGTGACCTTGTCTAATCCTCTGCACAAATTAAGCTCACACATGCCAGTTGTCTCACACTGCATGTATACGAGCACATGTGTGTGCATGGGTGAATCACACACGCACGCGCACAACCAGCACTGTGCCAGTTGCTGAAACATCTCGCTACCATGGAAACAGCTCACAGCGATGTGTTCTTGCCCAGGTCAAGCAGGGCGCCAGGCTTGGATGCTGTATCATCCTGGCATGAGTTCCCAAAATCATCTCAGGGTCAGGGGGGCACATATTAAAATTCAAATCCAGGTCTGTGCGTGAGATCACAATCTGTGTGTGTGCCACAATAGAATTAGTACCGTTGCATCTAATTGTTGCCATGGCCATCATTGAGTCATGAGTCACTCATGAATAAAGAATGTTCATGACCTCTGTGATCTTTGACCTACCAAAACAGAGCAGGCTGGAATGATGCTGACCCTTTTTCACACATTAGAGCCTGACGAGCTTGACATAATGACTGATGAGAGTGTTTGAGGAAGAGGTTTACATCTTTCTAATTAACAATGCTGAACTGTGTGTGTGTGTGCGTGCGTGCGTGCATGAGGAGCCATGCAGGCTGGAGTCTTATTTTCGGCACATTTCCGGTAGCTAAGCAGCCCTGTGAAACTGGACTGTGTGTTCCTACTGTGTGGAAGGAATGAAAGTGAAGTCATAGCAACTTCCTGAAGACTGGGCTTCAGCCAGACGCAAGGAGATGTGAAACACACTCGCAGACATTCTCACTCTCTCACTCACTCACTCACTCACTCACAAATCAAACAAATTATGAAACGACAACATTGAACACATTGCTTGGCTCTTTGGTTTCCTGCCCCTAGGTGTGCTGTTACATGGGGATTAGACTCTACCGCACTGCTCTAGCAGCCCGCTCATTACGTACACGCACGCACTCGCACTGAATCATCCTGCCGCAGCACTGGGACACGCACGACCTCCCTCAAAATTATAAGCCTCAAACAACGCACAAAGATCGCTTCAAACCCACACAGACGGTGCGCAGCCCACTTGACTGGGTGTGTAAATGGTGATATCATGTTGCGCAGAGCAGTTATTAACGCGCGCGCGTTAGAGGGGCGCGAGAACGACTGGCGGCTGAAATTAAAGTGATGCGCGCAGAGGAGCGTTACATCTGTGTGGGAGAGGATAACTGCAGGGTGTGTGAGACGGAGTGAGAGTGCGTTATCCCATGTGTGCGCAAATGTGCAAGGCTGTGAGCGCGCGTATGCGCGTTTGTGTGTGTTCCGTGTTCCCTTCAGGGGTGACAGCGGGCACAGCACGTCAAAATCGCGATGAGGATTAAAGAGCGTAATCCGCCATCCAAAGTGCCCAGCAGCACTTTTCAGAGTAGTGGATGGGACTGAGCATGCGTGCGTGTTGGGAGCTGGAAACACCACACGATGACGTTGGTGAAGGATGAGTTGATCATTGGTCATTCTGACCTCACAGCCACAGGCTGCTGCAGATTATATAAGCGCCCGACCAGCTGGCCTAAGAGTGACGCCATCATCCATCACAGTGGAAATCACACATCAATCTCATCAATAAGTGAGTCCACTCACCGCTGGGTTCCGCTCCGGCAGACGGTAGTTGTGGTTCTGCAGGAGCCTGCACCCGTCCTTCGCCAGTCGTTGCACGGCCTCCAGTCCGAGTCGGCTGGTCAGCTCCTCTCGGCCGCACACCGTCCCCATTCCTCCGCCGCCTCCGCTTCCACCGCCGATGCCTCCGCCACTTCGCAGTGCGCACACCCCGCCCAGCTGCAAGACGGGGGGCAAGAGCACGTATCTCAGACCGCAGTCCCACGACATGATGGGACTGAGCGAGGGGCAGAGAGGGGGGAGGCGGAAACACTGATCAAGGTGTGGGGGGGAGGTCACTACGCACACGCCGACGTCGCAGAGGAATCGGAGCGAGCAAAGTCCCAAAACATGCTGAGCGGTGACCTAAAGTGTCCCCGTCTGTCCCAGAGCTGTTCTGTGTCCGACTCACAGTCCGTCTGTCTGTGTGAGTGTGTGTGATCCTCTCAGTCTGGACACTGTGTCAGGGGAAAAAAAAGTGGGATGTGCCTATGTGATTAGTAGTGGAAGTGGGCGGGAGCGTGCGTGGGTGTGTCTATACACACCCATGCCTGTGCTCGTGTGTGCAAGAGCGTGCGTGTGTGGCGTCTGCCTGTCTCCTCCCCTGTCAGCATGGACACACACACACAAACCACACACACACGTTACTAGCCGAGATTTGGGGAGAGCGAGAGCGAAGCAGGACAATAATAACTATAATAATGTAACGCCATTTGTATAACGCGTTGCAGTGCAGCGTAGGCGAGAAAGAGTCAGAGAAGAAAGTCTGCGAGAGAGATTGGAGGGCGGCACGCACCCACACACACACGAGAAACAGCACAGAACTAAACATGTCTGATGAGCAGGGAGGCGTAAAGCTAATGGTTGTCCTTAGATAGACTGTGACAGTGTGTGCACGTGTATGTGTATGTCTGTGTGTGTGCGTGGCTCCCCGGGGTGCTTCATCTTGGCGGTATCATCAGTGGCTGGCAGTTCATTCTGTTTATTTGCTTTCCATGAGGAGAGAGGGGGATGGAAGCGCTCTGATTGGTTGAGAGGTGAGCAACTTTTCCCGAGTGCTCGACTATCCCACGGTGCCGTGCTGCGGCAGAGAGGAACACACACACGCGCATACGTACGTGCACACACATGAGCTCTCCCATGCCTCTACTTGTTTACTAGGAAAACACCCCTAATTTCAGCTCCTATCTTGTATAAATAGCCACACACGCACACACACAAAGTCTGTCCCCTGTCTCTTGTTGTTTCCTGCCAATCTGTTTTCTACTTCCTGTTCTAGACAATGACCACACCGAGATGAACCTCTTTGCTTATGTGTGTGTGTGCGCGTGTGTGGGTGGGTGTTCCTGTTGTGTCATCCCTCTAAGTTTACGTCTTGGAAATTAACCTAAAATTAAATGTTTTTGTCTGAACGCAAATTGCAGACAGATCCCACAGAAAAAGAGTTTTGAGGGCCAAAGACAGATTACATGAATGGCAAAATTTAGACAGAAGGTTTTGCTTGGTAACCAAGAAATCAGAAATAAAAAATATGTGATGATGGCTATTATATTTAAGTTAGATCAGTTCAGGCTGCATGTGTGTGCGCTTGTGCATGTGTCTGTGTCTGTGTGTGTGAGAGTGAGAGAAAAATTCCCCACTCTTGTGTGTGTGATGACAAAAAAATAAAAATAAAAAAAAAAGAGTTTTCCTCTCTATGCAAAATGTCACTGAGCTGCATTTCCTCCTTTTAGATTCATCACACACACTGACACACTCACACAAAAACGTGCGCTCTCCGACCTTTTATGTTGCAAAATGGGGCCAGTATGAATTGGAGCACAAACTAGCCTGTTTTAATTAACAAGGAGCGTGGTCCAGGTCTGGTCCTTGGCTCATCGTAACACATACACACATGCACGCACACGCACACACGCACACGCACGCCCTCGTCTCCAGCTGACACCATATGTCTCTGATGCCTCGCACTCGTCCTCTAATTACGTTAAAGGCGCTCCACTCCTCCTTGGTCGGGAGCCAGACAATGCCAGCCGGCAGTGTGGACTGATGATGTCCAAACTGGCGTGGGCTGGTGACTTGGGAGGACAAAAATAAAACAAACGTTTCCATTTGGTTATCGCTTTGAAAGTGCGACACGCAGCTGAATTTGGAGCTGCTGCTTCTGTTCGGGCTGTGCCTGCAATGAGGAGAGGCTGCCAGAGTCCTGTCCTGAGATGACAGAGACAGGAGCTGGTGAGGCTTGGGTGGCGAAGCGATGTTATTTTCTAAATGAATAGCTATTTAGCTAATCTGCTTAATTTACTGATGTTATTATGAGATAATTTCAATCTGGGCACAACTGGGTAAGAGAGGTACGCATTCAGGTGATTCAGAGCTGTGTGTGTGTGTGTGTGTGTGTATTACCGGGCTGCTCTCCTCACTGGGAGTATGAGGCTCCTGGTGGGGGGTCTCAGCCATCTCAGAGTCCTGCTCCGATACTGCAACCAATCACAGGCAAGCTCTGGTCAGAGTGGGACTTGGTGGGGTCAGGGGACATTTAACTGTTAGTAATGCCTTCTCAAGGTGAGCCAAACTACAGCTTAGCGACAAACTGATACTTACACAGTCGTGTACAGTATTTGTTAGTCAGCTACATGTGTCTGCAAAGGCTGATGTTAGTACTGCAGATCTCATCAAACATTAAACTACAGTGGTAGAATAACCAAATGAAATAAAACAATATGATGTGAACAGCCACTTTGCTTATTGCTGGTATCAACATTCTGCTTGTACACTTACAAGCTTTACGAGTCTTGCGAGCCAGAGCTGCAGCTAACTCATTCTGTACCTGTTGGCAGAGGAATGTAGGTGAGCTGCGTGTTCAAATCGTTCAGCGTCCGTACTAAAATGCCAAAGCGCACCTTGTCATGTTTAGATAACGTTTACAAACTGCCACCGGCAGATTCACCACACACTGACCGTGGAAGTGAGCCGCTCCAGAGCTTTCATCTGGAGAATCTCACTGCAGATGTCCCTGTTCCCCTCCGAGTCCTCCTCCGACCTTCAAACAGACATATAAGCAGACACATAAGCGCACACACACAATCTCTAAGATTTACTTGCAGCTGTCAAAGTGCATTGCTCTGCTCAGAGGCCTCTCAGAGAAAACTGCCCTGCAGATGTGGTGTCATCTATACTGCCTCCCGGTGTGCATATTGGAGAACTACAACTTCAAATACATCCCTCTCCACACCCTCCCTTGGATGATCAAAACCAGGGAGATGTTTGTGTTCCACACTCTGACCAAAGCATGTCCTTGCATGTTAAGGTATATGTTCACCTGAATGAATATGATTTCTGGACAAAACCTAAAACAAACAGGCACAAAATACAAACAATTACTTGTTCTTGAATATTCAGTTGAATATTTTCGCTGTATGTGACTGGGGTTCAGAAAGCCTGCCTCCACACCATTTTGTTGACGCAAGAGTGTGTGTGTGTGAGCGTGTGTGTGTATGTGTAAGTGAGAGACTGAGGGAAGCTGTCACGGTTTCAAAAGACACGCTTAGCTTCATCTTTTGTTGTGCATCTTCAAACTCTGGAGGCATACAGTAAGGACGCCACCAATTTTGTTTGAGCATGTGTGTGAGTGTGTTGTGCGAACGCAGACAGTATTGGGCGTAAACCTGTGTGTATTATTCCCGCAGCAATAACAAGCATTTTGTCGACATCGACTTCGACAGCGGCGGAAAGTGCCCGTGGGCCCCAAAATTTAATTTGTAGTGTTTGGAAACCACCGTTTCGACTGGTGCGTCTCTCTCTCACACACACATGCATGCACACACGTTCAACGACGCACACCACTTTGCATACAATTTGGGTTTCAATGTATCCCAGCAGCGTTGGAGGACAAGATGACAAAATCAACCTGACTTCTACCATGTGTGTGTATGTATGTATGTATGTGTGTATGTGTGTTTCAAATCCGATAATGAAGTGACACGTGGATGGACAGAGGCACCCAGCTAACAGCAAACTGATATAGACAAAGGACACGCCACTGGCCAAATTGAAGACCTCAGTTAATCTAAGAGTGTGAACGGTGCACAGGTGAATTCTCTCCATTCAGGAGATGTTGGTCTGTATGTGTGTCATTTGCCTTTAATATTAGACAAACAAGATGTGCAGTGAGCAGTATGCTAAGTACCATCGACTGATTACCATAGATAGTTGCCAAGGTCCAGGTTAAAGGTCACATCCGTATTTGAATCCCGTGGCTGATTTACTTTATGCAGTTGTAAACTCTTGCTCAGGAGGAGTTTCTCCTTAAATGTTAATGGTTGACCTGCTCAGTTGATGAACAACCGCTGAGGTGTGTATGACGTGAGTGTGAATGTGTCCGGGAGTATTGAACCGGGGGTGGGGGAAACTCATTTGGGTAACTGCTTGTTATTGTTTGACGTTGAAATGTTGAACTTTCACTTCTGTGGATATGTCAAATAAAGCCACAAATGGGCAGAGGACTAATTGGTACACGTCCATATTCTAAATGCATCAAAATAACAGAAGTGAGGCAGTTTGTATGCGTTTGTGCATGTGGTCTGTCTGCACTCTTACTCATGTACACTTCAAAATCTGGTGAAACATTTTCAGTTAATGTTTGTTACAGTTAAATTTGTGCCAGTGACATCTGTTTTTTAATGCTGTGCTTCCATATCCATGACACTCACACACAAAAGCAGCTCCAAATTCACTACCTCTCCCTGAGCGACAGATTGAGTTCAGTAGTAGATTCAGCAAGAATCCCTAAAAGAGATATGAAGGTAACACTGGCTGACAGTGTGTGTGTGTGTGTGTGTGAGTGTGTGAGTGCATGTGCTTGCACGTGAAAGTTGGCACGAGTAAGGGAAGAGCACTTCTTTCTCACACAGCCAGATCTGAAGCCTTGACATCTTGTTATGATTTTACATATGACAGTGTGTGTGTGCGTGCGTGTGTCACGCACGGGCTGTTGGCTCCGCCCCCAGATCGGAACTGGACGTATGGGGCGAGTTGAAGTAGAAGCCTGACGGCCTCGGGCCAGTCGCCCTCGTTGGAACGGAACTCGCAGGACGGAGAGTCGCACTCCTCAAAGCTGAACTGGTAGTAAGTGTTGGAGTCGGAGAACACCACCCGCTGGTCCACTGGGGAGCAGGGCACACACACACAGTTTATCAAAACATCATTATCAGTTCTTCCGGCTATATATTGGTAATGAGGCAAAATGATTAATGTCCAAGCGTGATGCCATCTCATACAGAACAGACACACTTTCAGTGGGATGGTGGCAATTGGTTGCCTCTTTGGACATGTGCACATTATTGGTGGCGTTACTAGAAGGTGAATTCAAGTTCATGTGACTGGGTGTGCGTGCCTGTCTGCACGTGTGTGTGTGTGTGTCTCTTCACCTGACAGCAGGACTCCCAGCTCCAGCAGCACCTGCCAGACGCGCACAGCGGCAGTCCGACAGCGGACGTACACACACTGCTCGCACAGCCACTGCACCAACTCCACGCCCACATAGCTTCGCCTACGACACACGCACAACAATGTTACAAAAACGCACTCACGCGGGGATCTAATATACATTACTAATATACATACATTCATACATTGCACATCTTCGTTGCTACTTTCAATTTCAGTGTAAATCCAATGAGCATGTGACCAATAGCATTCTTGAGTCTTCTTGTTTCTTGAATCACACAACACATTCACATTTGTTCACAAATTGTGGTGCTGCTACTTTCATCGTTACTCATCTACTGAACAATTATCTGATGCATTATGTTGTTTAATCATATTCACAACGGCAATACATTAAATCCAATCATATCCACTCTCTCTTTCTCACACACAAACACACACACACACACACACCAAAAAGCTTGTCACCTTACATTTGGTCAATAATAGGGGTGGGTAAAAATATCGAAGAATCGATGCATCGAAATTATCTCCCCTTCGATTCGATATCGATTCAGCACTACCGCTGAATCGATTCACCCCCTGGCGCAACATCTTGTGAATCGCGTTTTATGTACGGAAGCTGCAGGCGTCCGCAACCACAAAATGGCAAGCGGTGGAAAGAGTTCCGATGTCTGGAATTACTTCCAGTTCCCACTTTAACAGGGAACAAAAGCAAAGTGGTGGGTAACTTGTGTCAAGCTGAACCGAGCGACAAGAGTAAAACGATAAACTTAACCCTAAGAATCGAAATCGAATCGAGAGGTTCCTCTCAATACCAAGCCCTAATAGGTAGCATTATTGTGTTAATGCTTGATATCCAAATGTTTTATGGCTAAGAAATGTCGTGAGTTACAACACAATTGCTGAGAGAAAAGAAATATAATTAAAGATTACATGCACTTTAGTTTTAATACAGTACTGTCATATTTTTTACTTTTGTATTCCATATTCAGCACACATTATTGTGCTAATTCATGCTATTGACAGATGTTTTAGTGCTAAAAAATGCTATGATATACCTTGGCGTTTCATATGGGCATGAAAAAAATTTTTTTTGAGATTAAATTATCAACATTATCAATTATTTGTGCATTTCGACTTACTACTAAATCGATATTGAAGTGTTTAAAACAATATTGAATCGAATCGAAATTGAATCGAATTGTTACCCAAAGAATCGAAATCGAATCGAATCGTGAGGTTCTTAACAATACCCAGCCCTAGTCAATAACCCTTGATTATTCATTTGACTTTCAGAAAACTTTCCCCCTGAAACCAACTGCTTATTCTCAGGATCATACATGGATATCTGTGTGTGTGTGGGTGGTTGTGTGTGTCCATACGGTCCCAGGGATTCTACATGCATGCACTCGATGTATATTGCATGAATGTATGGATGGACGGAGCCATCTTGCGTCAGTGTCATCTCGCTCTCATCATACTGCATGAGGGATTGGTATATTCATCTTTTATTCGTCACTTTGCAAACAAACACAATCACACACTGCCGCGTGCACACACATCTACGCATAAAAGGCCCACGTACCGTATGATCCTGGCGAGGTGGATCTTATCTTTGGCTGGGTACGGCCCGTGAGACAGGAAACCGTTCCTCACAGCTCGCCCTGCACAAGGGAAACTCTGGGAGCAAGACTAACACACACACACGCACACACATACACACACACACTTGTGTTTACCATCCCTCCTTGTGGAATCAAGCATTGATTGTGTGTGTACAGGCAGTAATAATGGAGGCAGTAATTGACTATTGGCATCGTCATAAATAAAAGTATCAGTTTAAGTGTTTACATGGCTTGCTAATTCCTTCTTCATTGTTACCTCATTCACACTCAATCGCTCAAACTCAAGATTTGTTTGTGTGTTTTAACATCATCTTAACATCTTGCTTGGTGGATAATTTTGACATCCTCATTGACAACATATCTTTATTCAAGGAAGAGAAGAAACGATCATTGATTATTAGCCATGTGATGAATTTAAGACTCTAAAGATCAGGTTACAGTAATACAAATGAGGTTAACTCTGCGTCTGTCGGTGTCCCCATCTCTTTCTGTCACTGTGTGTGTGTGTGTGTGTGTTTGTGTAAGTGTGTGCGCAAATAGCCATCTGAGGTATCTTGGAAGGAGTCCAAGGTGGTATCACCACTGATGTCATTTTTATTTGGGCTAAACAAACAAGCTCTTTAAACCAAAACTAAAGACATGACATCATTTGTGTTTACAGAGCGTATATGTGTGTGTATGCGTGTGTGTGTGTGTATGCGTGGAAAGGGAGCAGGGGGGGGTGTTTCACCTACTTTGTGTACTGTAGGTCCTGCACTGGGTCCAGGAATGGTGTCAGGTGATTGCTGTTGAAACAAAACACACAAAATCCCTCAGTGACGGCACGTTAGTACACAGGTACACACACAGAGTGAAAACAAATACACAAATACGGCTGAAATGAGCAATACCAGTTTTTCTTTTCCAACAGTATCTCTCCCTCTCACACACACACACACGCACACACATACAATGCTTTGTGGAGCTTATTATGGCTACAGTGAACACTTATCAGCTCTGCTGTTTAGAGAATTAATAGCCAGCATGCTCCAATATGAAAAGTAGGGATGTCCGATATTGGCTTTTTAGCCGATATCCGATATGCCGATATTGTCCAACTCTTAATTTACCGATACCGACACCAACCGATACCGATATGTGCGCCGGTAAATGCTTCAGGAGCGCATAGGCACTATTTCGGTGTAACGCAAGCATTATTTCATTTTTATCGGTTTTTATTTTATCGGTTTTAAGGCAAAAAAATCCGATACCAATATTTAATTTTTATGCTAATATTGGGACATCTCTGATGAAAAGTGTGGAGGATCTCTTCACGGTTTGATGGCACTGCTCCTCTGATGTATGTTTGTATATTTACAGCCACTAACCCTCCATTGTGGCAGGAAACACACTCTACATCTTTATGGTTCATTGTTGTGCCACGCATGCACAGACGGGCACTCTTACTCTCATCCACCGCAATACACAAATGCATGAATAATACACACATAAATACAAATAATTAGGTACTCAAATGCAGTTTCTGTGCCCCATTACTGTGAATCTTTCTCAATGTCTGTCTCTTTTGGGAAAAAAACAGCTGAGTGGGGTTCTGAGTTTGTTTCCTATTAGATTGGGAGCATTTCTCCCACCGACCAGGACAAGTAAACGCAAAAAAGACACACCGACACATTTATGCACATTTACAGAGGGATCGAATGACATGCAGGCACGGTGCAGTGTAGCCAACACGCGCTCACGCACACAATAGAGACACCAAGCAAAAACAAGCACAGGCTGACGGAAAGAAAGAAATGTGAATAGGGGAAGATGAAAGAAGATGAGAGCAGCTCGACAGATGGGGATGGAAAGCATAAATAGAAGGAAAGATGAGAGAGGGGAGAGCGTGGAGGGGGAGAGACGCAGAAATCAGAGAGGCAGAGAGGCGAGAGTGGGAGGACGACAGAGAGAGAGATGACGTTCGGCATAACTGAGGCGCAGAGAAAGAGATGAAAGCGCGTAGCAGTGACAGCAAGAAAGAAACTGGCGAGTCGAAAAATGCCGAGTTGCCTGTGTGTTAGTGTGATCTGACAAACAATGCTGCCTCATTATAATACAGTACACACACATACCACCTGACAACTGTCACACTTGACCTAATCCTGACCTAATTGATGGCATAGCCATGTCGCGTCTCCCTGTGTGTGTGTGTGTGTGTGTGTGAGTGTGAGTGTGTAGCCCAGCGCAGTTTAGGCAGGCGGCTAAGTAGAGCACAAAGCCAAGCAGGCAGCCCAAATGGATGGTTTCTGACTTTCTTTTGTCTCGCCTCCTCTATCTTATCTCTCCGTCTCTTTGTCTCCCCTGTCTGCTCAGAGCACAGATCTGTGTGTGTGTGTGTGCGTCTGTGGGGAGGGGGGGCTTTGTCCCCCCCCCCAACACACACACAGACGCAGACACACTCAGGTTTTATTCATACGGCATCAAAGGAGGGATAGAGTGTGTTGTACAGTGTCTCAGTGTAACTCAATTCCTCCACACGCTTAATGAAGACTGAAGAGGCTTAATGCAAGGGAGGGATGAGAAGAGAAGAGAAGAGAAGAGAAGAGAAGAGAAGAGAAGAGAAGAGAAGAGAAGAGAAGAGAAGAGAAGAGAAGAGAGGAGAAGAGAAGACTGTCATTCCGATCTGTGTCTGATGACTTCAAAGAGTGTGTGGACAGAAATGGGGGTTGAAGGGAGAAGGAGAAA
>OMPJ01046141.1:0-11215 GCA_900312935.1 Carapus acus | reverse complement strand
ACACACACACAGACGCAGACACACTCAGGTTTTATTCATACGGCATCAAAGGAGGGATAGAGTGTGTTGTACAGTGTCTCAGTGTAACTCAATTCCTCCACACGCTTAATGAAGACTGAAGAGGCTTAATGCAAGGGAGGGATGAGAGGAGAAGAGAAGAGAAGAGAAGAGAAGAGAAGAGAAGAGAAGAGAAGAGAAGAGAAGACTGTCATTCCGATCTGTGTCTGATGACTTCAAAGAGTGTGTGGACAGAAATGGGGGTTGAAGGGAGAAGGAGAAAGGAAAAAATGAGGAGAGAGGAAGAAATGGATTTCACTCTGATTGCAGAGTGGCAAGAGCATTGCTTGGCAAACCACACTCACCCGCATGCTTACACACACACCACACACGCGCGTTCCTGCGGCTCCTGTTGACTCCTCAAGAGAACTGTCATACGAGTCGAAATGAAGACATCAAAGCGGCTCCGGCGAAAGGTGAATCTCAAAGGAATCGACTCACACCCATCTGCTAAAGCAGGGGTGTCAAACTCATTTTCACCACGGGGCCATATCAGCGTGGCCATGGCGCCCAAGGGTCCAGATGGCAGTGGCTATTATTAAGGAGGTATAGATGTACTTTAATGTAAAAATCTCCCAACTCATTTAGAAATCTGGAAGAAATCAGGAAAAGAAACCCAATTAATCAGTTAACAATCAATCAACGAGTAAACAACCTTGTTCCCTTCTCGATAAACTGACATTTTAGAAAGTGTATATCTGGTTGTGGCACAGCTCCCAGTAACATGATCCACCTGCATTTTGGGAGATGTAGTTTTTGAGTCAATGCACACTTAAATGAGGGAGATTTATGTTTTATTTATGTCCGGCTCCATTCGGCCTGTGGGCCTCGAGTTTGACACCGGTGGCATTTTGAAACAGTTGCTCAGGAGCTCGCGGGCCGCATTTGGCCCCCGGGCCTTCAGTTTGACACCTGTGTGCTAAAGTGTGCACGCACACACTTACAGTCAAGCACACACACACTTACAGGCCAGCATGCACAGACGCGTGGCACGCTGGTGGTGATGATGCTAATCCCTCAGTGCGGCGACAGAAACACAAGCTCTTGTCAAAAATGACAAAAAAGCACAAGAGTGACTAGGCATGTTAGTGTGTGTGTGTGTGTGTGTGTGTGTGGGTGTGTAAGTAACCCTCCCTTTCATCTTGACATGATGAGTAATTCAGCTGTGGGCGTAGCATATCGCCAGCAGACTTGAAAACACGCATCGGGGCAGAAAACCTGAGTGTTGTAGGTGCCGACATTTAGATACGTAACACACACGCATGGTAGCTTCAACAATGGCGGCCTGTGGTGCGCGAGGGGAGAGTCGGGGTAAACGACACACCCCACCACAAAGTGCTGACAATGGTTTGCGATCATTCCCTTCATGAGTGGTGTTTACACACACACACACACACACACAGAATTACAAATACCACCCAATTCCTAGCACAGCCTACGGCAGTGTTTGGAATTGAAACGGGCCTGACTTTGAAGTCTGCAAGACTGAGTAAAATCGATTCGAAGTCGTTTAACCTCGGTGTGTGACGCTGAGCGAGGACGCTTCGATTAGTGCTGATCAGTGTGGCGGCTATGCAGTTTAAAGAGTGAGTGATACACCAGGGCAACACTCTTGGTATCTGCCACGACACGCTCAAAAGGAGCCACACACAAACACATGCACGCAGGCACACACACTGAGCACACCAGTGCCAACCTTCTTCTCCCTCTGACTGCTGCTTTAAGTTGAATATTTATGACATATTCCTTGAATTTCAACAGCCACAAAGATTACACCAAGCTCGACTCGAAGTCACATTTCACCATTTACATGTGTATGTCCCCTCTAACTGTTTGGGAGTGTTTTCAGGAAGTTTTTCAGTGGCTCAGCTGAGAGGGAAGTAAATAAAACCCCATTTTTTAAAAACGCTCATTCTCCTGTGGTTCCTGTTATTCTTGTACTTCATCTTTTGTTTTCGGAGGACGGGAGGAGGAAGGGGGTATCTTCCTACAACCTCACAGCTGCCATCGCCACCGCCGGCCTGCAGGAAACATTACACTGACTCATTTAAAACTCTACTGAGGCAAAACACAACACCGCTTTTCTCTCAAATCCTTTGTATGTCTTCAGCTCGATGTTAGGCGAGGCCACATACAAGAAAACAGATAACACATAGGATTTCTACGTGGACACACACGCTCACATACAGCCACTGGAAGGACGGCGATGGCACCTTGAAAGGGCTCCTCTCCCTTTCTCATGGGTACAATAACTGTTTTAATTGAGTGCGAGCACAAGTCAGAACAGAGGAAGGAAAGACTGGATTCTCCGAGGTAGCGAGTGCCGCAGGCAACAGATCTGGTCTTTGTCATGGCTGTTTCAATGCAAAGGCATTCAATGAGAAGGTGTCGGCGAGCGTAAAGGTGGCGTGCCATGTAAAGGAGGTAACAGCATGAATAGTTTCTGTGATAATCACTGCAAACTGACATATAGACTGAAGCAGTGGATGGTGATAATGAGAAAATGAAAGTAAACAACAACTGAAGACAATTGCAATTCAGCATATTGATGTATGAGTGAACATGTTTGTTCGCGTACATGTGCCTGTGTGTGTGTGTGGGGAGGGAAGCGACGGCAACTGCCAAAGTCTAGATAGGCACAGTCAGAATCAGATAACAACATAGAGCACAGGTGTCAAACTCAAGGCCCGGGGGCCAGATGCGGCCCGTTGCGTCATTGTATGTGGCCCCCGACCACTTGAGTGACAGTTTCTCCTTCATTTAAACATGACCCACAAACTACATCCCCCAAAATGCACCTGGATCATGTTTCTGGTAAAGTGACGCAGCTGCGCACTTTTTAAAATGTCAGTTTGTCAACAAACACCAATGCCTTATTGATTGATTGATTGAGTCATTGATTGATTCATTGATCGATTCATTGATTGATTGATTGATTTTCAACTGATGAGTGTTGATTAAATCAGGTTTCTTTTCCTGATACAAGGAACTGCGATACAATAATAGCAAAGATCTGACATACTTTTAGATCTACACAAATGGGATGTTTGTTAGTTGAATGAGTAAAAATAATTGTTGATATCAGATATTTCTAGATAAATAGTTACATTTTACATTAAATTACATTATAGCGCCTTAATGGTGGCCCCTTGAGGGGCCACTGCCATGTTGAGGTGGCCCTCGGTGACAATGGAGTTTGACACCCCTGACATAGAGGGATAAAAACCAACTTCTCTCCTTGTCATCTTCCTCGCTCTCTCCTCCATCTCTTAAGTGACCATTCCGTCACTCATACACACACTCAAGTACACACATACAGGAATGCATAGACTCGAAAGAAAAAGGCACCACCCGTAAATGATGAGGGGATGAATGGGCTGCAGCATTACTGTCAGTGTTGACGTTGCAGTACGCAAGTCATGTTTTCATATTTGCTTTGCTGTCTTCTTATTTTCATTAATTCCTCATTGGAAACTTTGACAAGCTGCAGATTTGAACGAGGGTACAGACGACTCAAATTCTGGGCCAGTCTGACATCACTCACCATAATGTGATGCAATACTGTGGGATCTGTTTAGTAATATCTTGGACCTAAATGCCTTTACACCAGGATTGGGGGTGTGTGTGAGTGTGTGTGGGGGGGTATTTTTAGCACATTTGCCCCCAGTGGGAGTGGATCCCCCCGATCTTGGCACTGCCACCAACTCCCACAATGGGAATCACACAGGGGACACCAACGCCGTCTGCCACCAGCTATACAGACGGGTGGCGCTGACGTTCTCAGCAGCTTCTCCGATTGTCAGGTGTGTTCATTCCACTCCAGTGCACCGACACACATGCACTCTCTCACTCACTCACTCACACACTCACACACATACACACACAATCATTCGCGTCTCAGTTAGCCAATTATCATTACAAGAAAAAGCAGATATGATTTACATTATGGTAGTGCAAACAAAACACCCTGAAATCAACAGAAGTCAAACAAATAATCCAACACTGACTGCAATCCAACCAATCAATCAAACAAATTACTAACTCATTATTCATTGCTAAGCGTCCCAGAATTTCCCTCATTTTGTCACAAATCTGTCACATCTGTTGAGACAGAACTGCAGCTGTCAAACAACTCGAGATCATTTGAGTCGTCGTCTCGTTCCCCCTCCCCCTTTTTTTTCACATTTTATAGATGAAATGTTAATCTACTGATTGATCCATAAAAATCGACTGATGGTAAATGGGAATGAGGCAGAACCTCAAGCAAGGCGGCCGGGGTAGAGAGAGAGGGAGAGAGGGGGAGAGAGAGAGAGAGAGAGAGAGAGAGAGACTCTGCGACAGTGAGGGCCGGTAACCAAACGACAACACCTGAGTCGTGACGAGCCTACAAAACGTGTCGGGCCCGGAGCAGCACACGGCCAAATCATTAAAACACAAAAAGGGGGAGCTGAGAAGCCGCCAGCCACTAATGGCAATTAAAAATGAAACTAAACTAGCCACCGCGGTCCGAACCCCGAGGTCGCAGTACTCACGCTCTTCTTCCGCAGGTGCAGCCCGTGCTTGAGGAGCCCCGGCAGGTCCCGGATTTTGTGTTTCAGCTGCGCCTGGTCCCGGGCGCTGCGCTGCCACCGCAAGCCCGCCAGCAAGCCGTCCTCCGCGGGCTCCGAGTCCTCCATGCTGCGGCTGCTGCGGTCGCTGTCGCTCGCTCGGTTTTCGTCTCCTCCCGTGTTTGTGTGCGTGTGAGAGAATGAGCCGCTGACTTCAAAAGCCGCCACCGCCTCTGCCGCCGTCGCACCGGCCGTGCCCAGTCGCCATTTCGCCCCCTGGCTGGTTCTCCCGCTCAGCCGTCCGCATCTGCAACACCGCGCGCAGCCTCAGCCACCTTGGCAATGTATGTGTGCGCGCGCGTGCGCGCGCGAGAGAGAGAGACGGGGAAGGAGAGAGAGTGTGTCTGTGTGTGTGTCCCGCAGCACGCGACGCTGCTGGCTGCTCCACCCAGAGGCTCGCCGCGTATAGCCCCCACGAGTGTGTGTGTGAGTGTGTGTGCGTGTGTGTGTGTCCGTGTCCTAGGGTGGGGGAGGGTTCGGTAGGTTCACAGGTGCATCGAAACGTTCACTTCCACCTTCTCATTCTGACAAAGGTGACAAACAACTCCGTACTTCTCCATCATTGTCCCGTCACGATGGCCCGTTTAATGACATTTTAGGGCACAATTCATCCCTCTGAAATGCTGCGTTCACGTGAGAATACACACAGGGAGGGGAGGTAAAAAAAAAAAAAAAAACAAAAGCAGGCGGGGGTGAAGGGGAGGCGGTGCATGGTGGTGCTACGTCATCATATTACCTGGATCGAATTTCCATAAGTAAACAAAGAGCAGCCGTTGAGTGTGGGTTGGGTATTAGTTACATGAAGGTGTCACAAAATCTGTTCACACAGTCAGACATGAGGCGTTCACATTTTCACATATTGAATGTTTTACTGGAGCTTGAGGAAAATTGCTGCAGTGCAAGGACCCATCCTCATAATTCTGGCCATTGCTCAAGGGCACTTCAGCAGCCTGGAATTTAACCAGCAACCCCCCTCACTTGGTTTGTTGACGACCGCCCCACCTTATTTCTCCCCTAATTTGAGGATGTGAACCTGGAATAGATTTTGGGTTAGACTGTGGTTAGGCCTAAGGATGTGGTTTGTCCTTCAGGGAGTAAGTATAGGTCATATACAGTACTGTGGAACAAATATGTGTGTGTGTGTGTGTGTGTGTGTGTTTTCTGGTCAAGAATCTTGACACACACGCAGGCACACGCTGATGCAGAGCCGGAAGCGTCCCATACCGGTCTGACTTGGGGCGGCGTGCAGGTGAGTGAAACCTGAGTGGAGCTCAGACTGCGTGGCTGAGGGTGATGGAGGATGAGAGCCAGTGTGTCTAGTGTGGTTTTCGCTGGGCGTGAGGACATGTGTGTGTGTGCGTGTGTGTGTGCGTGTGTTTTCACGAGCAGTCATCTGAGGAGTCATTCAGCCCCATTCATTCAGTGAAGGTGGTGTTTGCGGATACGCAGGGAACAGGGGAGGAGGGGCAGAGTGTGTGTGTGGGAGGGGTCACCTTAGATAATTAAGCTTCGATAAAAGACAAAAGTGACGGCGTGGCGCTTGAAAAAGCTGGAGTGTCTTAATTCTACGCTCTGTTTTGCTTTTTTGGCAATATTAGGCTGCCGGCAATGTTGATAAACAATATCATGGTTGAGTTCATTTATTTCAGCAATTACATTCAGGAGACAAAACTCTCACATATCCTAGATTCACTGCACATAAAGTGCCACATTAAGATATATAAGTGACATTTAAGAGGCTAAATTTACTGACGATAATCCAGCACTGTTCTTTGCTTTTTAGTTGTTTTTTTTTTTCAAGGATGAGATGATGTTTCATCAACTTCAATCGTGGCCAGAAGGACACGCATGCTGCAAGGACTTAAGACACCGACACGGCACCATCAGAAAGTGGTGAATTTAATTAAAACGATTCAAAGGAATGTGACATGAAAAAGAATTCATTTAAATGCAACGCATCAAGTGGAGCTGAATATAATATTCTACATGAGTGGAGTTCAGCTGGAGTGCCGTCGCTGTCTCGAGCTGGGTAATGTGGAGTCGGATTCCCCCCCCGCCGTAGGCCTCGTAATCTGGGGTAATTGGCTCCTTTCAGGGATTCAATTTATCAACGCCCGAGACTGTTGGAGGCAATGGACCAGCGTACATATTGTCGGGCAATTGAGCACAAACACACACACGTGTGTATCAAGCTGTTGCAATTATGACGCGTGTCATTTCCTCTTGTCTCACGCCACCGACGCCTCGGCTCCACATCAGACACACTCATTTATGAAAGCAAAACACGCCCAACAACGCGACTGAGCCGAAATCTCATCATCATCACCGTTCCATCCGCCATCAGTTTTGACAAAGTGTCTTGTTTCATTGCGCCGTTGCGCCGCGGAGGTTAAACGGGATATTGGTTTGTCACCATAAAGCAATAGTCGGAAAACACAGTTGTACAGGAACAGCGTGTGTCAGCAAAGCAGACGTGTTCGAAAATGAAGCGCTGGTCGGAGGGCTGGGGAAGCCACGGGTCGTTGGGTCCGTGAGACCCGTTTTATGCCCTGCTAACTCAGCGGCGGCGCCATGTTTTCTGTGAACGGCTCTATTGTGGCGCTGCTGCGCTGTAGGGGCTGAAAGGCATTTGCGGCGCCGTTTGAAAACTGCGGAATCGAGATGAAATGCAATTACGTATTGATTTGTACTGGACCACTTAATGGTTTTGATATTGTCCAGTTGACACACTCGACACACCTCGGGGGCTGGGAAAATGAGCACACTGAGATGAAAGCTGCCTCCGCTTGGTTCTCCGCGCCAACAGGGCTGGTTGAAAGAGGATTTCAGAATGAGCTACCTTTACATACTCCTTTTTCGTATCATTGTTAGATAAACGAGTGTTGGTTCGTGCTGTTGTTAGTTCGGCCTCGGAGGGTTTGGCGGTCATCATCTACTTCTTCCATCAAGCGGCCCTCAAAGCTAGAGCGCATGCATAAGCATCGGATCCAGGCAGTGATAAGCGCATTGCTAATTTGTTAATGAGTTAAGTGAGCTCGCTCTGATTAAACAGCAACAAAATGACTTCATTTAGATTCCACAACAACATCTGCCTCTGCAGCGCTGAGGAGGGAAAATGAAGAAAACACAGGCGAACTGCTGAAGAAGCAAAAGAAGAGGCGGGGACTTTGGCTTTTTCATGTGCCGAGCCTAGCGGATGATGAAACGCTGCTTCCTGGTCCCTGGAGACAAGCGAGACCAGCCACAAATACACGCACGCACACACACGCGTGCACAGACGAATATGCACACAACAAAGACACACTTTCTAAGCACGGCGCTGGAATGAATGAGTCCCTGACTGAGATACACCAGGCTTATGATGAGATATGGGAGGAAGAATGGATTATGGGGGGGCGAGAGGAGGTGGGAGAAGGGGGAGCGTGGCATGGACGGGAGGAGGGCATGGGAGAAAGGGAGTGAGAGGAATAACTAGGTGGAGGCAAGGAGAGAGGGGGAGAGAGAAAGAAAGAGAGAGGAAACCAATTACCATAGAGATGGAGGAGGCCTTTCATCATGAAACGTGGGGTGCTGTCACATATTAGCTGCACAAACAGCCAACCGCACAAAAAAATATGTACACACACACACACACACACACAGACACACACGCGTGCGTTACCACACACAACATTCACAGTCCAACATCTCCCTTTATCACTCGGTCACACTCATATTCCTGGCGCTCGTCAAACAAATGCACTCTTGATTAAATATTGAAAAGCGCCTGTGGCAAGCCCAGCCCGTAGACGGTCCCTCGCTTTTCTGATGGAACTCCATCCACGGGAAGGAGAGAAAGAGACAAAGAGGCATAGAGAGAGAGGGAGAGAAACAGAGGGTCAGAGGAGGAGGGGAAAGAGGAGACAGAAAAGGGAGGAAGTCGCTGAAAAGAGATGGAGAAGAGGCGGGGGGTAAAGGAGAAGGTCAGCCGCAAGGAGGGGACTGTACAGGGTCAAACCAGAATGGAGACGTGTGTTTGTGTGTGTGTGTGTGTGTAGGTGGGGGCAGGTGGGTAAGGGCAATAAGTCATTTAAAGACATAACATGATTTGGTAGAGAGACAGAGGTGTGTGTGAGGGGTGGGGGCGTATTGAGGTACTTAAAATTGCCCTTTCGCCGCTCCATCAGCATCAAAAAATGATTTCTTTTTAATCTGCAGCTGTCAGGATGATGTTTGCCAGACGAACCGGCTCAGATGAGGTGGAAAGAAGCTGCATCAGTCAGATAATAAATATTTCACACCCATCGAACACGTATCCAAACGCAAAACACACCCTTGGGTGAGCATGGATGGTCTCTCTCTCTCCCACATTCTCTGTCTCTCTCTCTCTCTCTCTCTCTCTCTCTCTCTCTCTCTCTCTCTCCCTCTCTCTCTCTCCTTCTCCCCCTTTCTCTGTCTTTCTGGGGATCATGTATTATTCCTGCGGTCCATGTGGGCGAAAAACACCAACCGGTCGTTCTCCTACCGCCCGTGTGGAGGTCACCCCGTCCTGCGGGTAGTGTCGACTCTGTATTTGACTGCCATCTAGTGGGCAGCTAGGCGCATTACAGGTCAATATTTTGGACTGGCGAGATGAGACAGACGTTTACGAATTCATATGAAGCAAAAATACAAACAATACTGAAACACGACATGGGGCTACCCGCAAAACAAAACAGCCATGGTTGGGACACGATTATGGATTAAAAAGGCGTTGAGAAAGCGCAGCAGTGTTGTTTTTTATCATTCATCGTGTTCATGTGAACGCTTAAAACGCTTTATATCAAAATGCGTCCATCGCATGAACACATATCGTGCACACAAAAATAAAGGGAACGCTAAAACAATACATCCAACATTTCAATGACTGAAATATTGCAATTGGGGATCTTTATTCATCACATTATGGAAAATAGAATAAGAATAAAAATGATAAATCAGTGTTGCTCCCACAGTGGACAAGTTGATTTAGCAGAAGTGTGATTGACTTTGACTTACGTTGTGTTGTTTAGGTGTTCCCTTTATGTTATTGAGCAGTGTATAATACGTATTCGCATCAATATTTGTTGTTTAATGTGTTCTACTTTGATTCTTCAGCTCTCAGCTTAGCTCTCCAAAGCCAAAGCCTCTAAATGTGTGTGTGTGTGTGTGTGTGTTTCTGTGTAATGTACACTACAGGCCAAGTAGGGGGAAAGTAAAGAATTACTCAATTTTTCAAAAGTCGCTCTCAATGTTAGCATAAAGCTTCCTGGATCTTCTGTTTAGTTTCATGGCACTTTACTTTGCTAAAAATATAGCTTGAATGAGGTTGTTTTCCATATTGTTTACCCCCTCAAACCCCACACAACCCTCATCGGCATAGTCCAGCAAACAGCTGAGCACTGAGAATTATAGAAGAACTGAGAAAGGAGGGGAAAAAAGTGAAGTGAATCTGGAAGCCTATGAGTTTCTTTGATAATGAAAGGAGGGCGGGTGGCTGAAGGGATTGTATAGCGATGTCTGGAGGATTACGCTGATGTTTCACCTTCTATGTTTAGGGTGTAAATAACCATTAAGGTTTTCGTTTTGGAGGGGATGCAATGGGAGATGCAGCAACGAAACACCACTTCCACTCTGGGGCTTTTGCTGGCACTGCCTGGCATCAAATAAACCCACAAGCAAACGCCTAAAATAACAAAAGATTATTCAATCGGTGCGTCGACAGATAGAGCAACAACTCTGCCTGAGGTCTTGGATTTCTCACTTTGACGTCAGGCTGGGAAACAAACGCTGGAAGTTGCTTGGAATGAGATGAGGAGGGAGTCTGCGTCCGCACACGCGCGCGAGCGTGTGTGTGTGTGTGTGTGGGGGGGGGGTGTTAGACAAACATTATGCAATAATCACCTCCCCATTTCGGGAGAAACATGATGTTATCAGCCTCTTCGTCCGAGAAATGCCGCTCACAGGCAGGTTGCTGAGCCAGGAGGGCTGCCAGCGGATGAGAGGAGCCCCCGGGAGCACAGGAAAGCTGTGAAAGTGTGTGTGTGTGCCCTTTGTGTGTCTCTTTTCCACAGAAGAAACTCAGAAACTGGGGGGAGGGAGGGGGTTCTCAGCTGTTTAATAATCTGATGGCTGTGGGAAAGAAGGAGTTCTTAAACCTTCTGGACCTGCATCTGACACTCTAGTATCTCCGGCCTGAGGGGAGGAGTGAGAACAGTCCATGTTGCGGGTGTGTGGGGTCTCTGATGATGGAGGCAGCTTTCCTGTGGACTCTATATGATTGTAGATGCTCTGCAGAGAGGGCTGTGGTGTCCGGATGATCTTAGACGCGGCCTTTACCACTCTCTGCAAGCTTTTGCGGTCCTTTGCAGTCAAGTTGCCGTACCACAGAGTGATGCGGATGGTGAGGACAGACTCAGTCGAGCAACTGTAGAAGTTGCTGAGGATCTTAGGTGACATTCCGAATTTCCTCAGCCTCCTCGGGAAGTACAGCCGCTGTTGAGCCTTCTTCACTACCTGTGTGGTGTGTGTGTGGTGTTCTGCGTCCTATCACT
>OMPJ01046140.1:0-18590 GCA_900312935.1 Carapus acus | reverse complement strand
TTAGCCAGCGGGTACAACCAGGTTCCTGTTGCGGAGACTGATCGACCGAAAACAGCATTTTGCACTCTCTTCGGCCTCTTTGAATGGAATCGCATGCCCTTTGGCCTCTGCAACGCCCCTAGCACATTCCAACGCCTAATGCAGCGCGTTTTTGGCGACCAGCAATGTCAGTCCTTGCTTCTATATCTGGACAATATTGTGGTTTTTTCCTCCACTGTTGAGCAACATCTGGAGAGGTTGTAAGTGGTGCTGGAGCGGCTGCGGCAGCAAGGTCTAAAGGCCCAGCTAACAAAGGGTGCCTTCTTCCAGAAAGAGGTGCGTTATCTGGGGCACATGATTTCGGATCAGGGTGTTTCCACCGACCCAAACAAGGTAGAGGTGGTAGCCAACTGGCGGGTCCCTAAAACCACCTCCGAGCTGCGATCCTTTCTTGGGTTCGTCAGCTACTATCGCCGTTTTGTGGAGGGCTTTGCCAAATTGGCTGCCTCTCTACATAGGCTGGTGGCCATCTTGGGGAATAAGGGGTCAAAGAGGTCGGAGGTTGCAGTGGCTGAGAATTGGACGGAAGAGTGTAACCGGAGTTTTGAGGCCCTGAAGACGAAACTCATCACCGCACCAGTCCTGGCCTATGCGGACTTCTCCCTCCCGTTCATCCTTGAAGTGGATGCGAGCCATGGTGGTTTGGGGGCAGTGCTGTCCCAACAGCAGGGTGGTAAGGTGAGGCCTGTAGCCTACGCCAGCCGAGGTCTGAGGCCCACTGAGCGCAACATGGCGAATTACAGCTCCATGAAGTTGGAATTCTTGGCGCTCAAGTGGGCCATGACCGAGAAATTTCGCGAATACTTGTTGGGGCATAAGTGCACTTGTCTATACTGACAATAATCCACAGAGTCACTTGTCATCTGCGAAGCTGGGTGCCACCGAACAGAGGTGGGCAGCCCAGCTTGCCTCCTTTGACTTCGATCTGAAGTACCGTTCAGGCCGGAGTAACCGTAACGCAGATGCCTTGTCCCGGCAGTACTCCCCTGAAGTACAGACCCTGGAAGCCATGGTCCCAGGACAGCCTCTTCCCAAACCCCTGCAGCAAGCCCTGCAGCTTGACCAGATCGAAGCAACCCAGGCAGCCGTTGCAGCCCTTCCTCACCACGCTTCCTTGGACATTGGCGCCCTCCAGCATACAGACCCTGTGATCCAGGAGATTGTGTATTTCTGGAGGCGGGGGCAGCGTCCCAATGCAGAGGAGCGGAAGGGGCTATCTCGAGCAGCTTTAATGCTCCTCCAGCAGTGAAGTAGGTTGGTTGAGGAGGGTGGCATTCTGTATCGGAGAATCCTTCGTCCTGCTGGTGCTGAGCCGGTCCTGCAGCTGCTCCTTCCTGCAGTTCTTAAGGAAGAGGTACTGTCGGAAGTCCATCAGGGGCATGGCCACCAGGGGGTTGAGCGAACCTTGGAGCTGCTACGGCAGCGCTACTGCTACTGCTACTGCTACTGGCCAGGTATGTCAGCTGAGGTAGCGCAGTGGTGTCAGGCCTGTGAGCGGTGCCAGGTCGCCAAGAACAATCAACCCGCAGCTCCCAGCTATCTTGGCCATTTGCTGGCGTCTCGGCCAAATGAAATTCTAGCCATGGACTACACTGTCTTAGAGCCCACCCATAATGGGGTGGAGAATGTTCTCGTCATGACAGATGTCTTCAGCAAGTACACGCTGGCGGTCCCCACTCGTGATCAGCGAGCTTCCACCGTGGCTCAAGTTTTAGTGACTGAGTGGTTCTCCAAGTTTGGTGTCCCGGCTCGGATCCATTCGGATCAGGGTCGTAACTTTGAGAGCTCTCTGGTCCAGCAGCTCTGTGCCTTGTACGGTGTGGAAAAGTCTCGCACAACCCCATACCATCCAGCTGGTAATGGCCAGTGCGAGCGATTCAATCGCACACTCCACAACCTGCTGCGCACTCTGCCTGTGTCTCGCAAGCGGGACTGGAGCTCCTGTCTGCCCCAGGTGTTGTACTCTTATAACACCACTCCCCATCAGGCAACTGGTGAGTCCCCCTTCTTCCTCATGTTTGGGCAGGAACCTAGACTCCCAGTTGACTTCCTGTTGGGTCGAGTACAGGAAACGGTCAGGGGCGAGGTCCATTAATGGATTCAGGAGCACCAGACACAGCAGCAGATAGCCTTTGAGGGTGCTCGAGACAGGCTGAGGGTCGCAGCAGAGCGGAGAAAGAAAAGCTATGATCAGCATGTCAGAGATTGCCCATTGCAGGAGGGCCAGTTGGTGAGGTTGCGTGACTTCAGTGCAAAGGGTCGCCATAAGATCAGGGACCTGTGGGGTTCGGTGGTGTATCAGGTTGTGAGAGCACCAAGGGAAGGTGGGTCTGTGTATACCGTTGCCCCTATTGATGACCAGACCAAAACCAAGCTGGTCCATCGCACACTGCTAAAGTCAGTGGTGGGGGCCAACCCACTAGAGGGCAACTCTACTCCTCCCCACCAGTCTCCAGGCCAGCCACAGTCCGAGGATGAAATGGGTGGTGATCTGTTTGCGAGGAATGAGGCTCCTCCTGCAACCGCCACTCACACCGTTGTAACTCAGGCAGGTCCTCCGCTGCTGCATCCCTCTTCTGCTGCTGCTCCCACTATTCCAGAGCCTGTAGCTGTACCTGCATGTGTGACCGAAAGTGGATTACTGTAATTCTCCCAGGCAGTAGCAACAAGTCGATAAAGCCTCTCCAGCTGGTTCAGAGTGCTGCTGCACGCGTAATGACAGGAACTAAGAAAAGGGACCACATTTCTCCTGTGTTTGCTTCTCTGCACTGTCTGCCTGTAAAATCAAGAATACAATTTAAAATTCTTCTCCTCACCTACAAGGCTCTTAATGTCAGGGACCATCATATCTGGTGTGACGGTGGAGAATCTAAGATCCACGGGACTGCATCCGGGGAAAGTGATAGGTTGAAGATGTCAGTGCACACACCAGCTGTGACTGTTCTGCTCTTGCATTCAGGAGCCTGGGTAGAACACTGTCGTGTCCTGCAGTCTTGTGGGTGTTCACTTTCCTCGAAGCCTCCAGGTGTGTCACCCAGCAGAGTCACATGGCAGTTTTGAGCATGTCTGTGATTAAAAACTGTCGAAACTGGTTGACGCCTCACTGGGGACTGCCGGCAGACGTGCCCCCGCCACCCCCATGCCTCACGGAGGATTGTTCAGCGGACCTGTGCGCACCTCCCCTACACTGCTGCGGACATCTCGCGGAGGACTACTCGTGGACCTGCACGGTATTGATTTGCATATTGATATTGCATATTTGGGTATTGATTCGATACCAAGTAAACACTGGCCAATATCGTCGATATCAATACTTTTCAAAAAATAAGGTGGATGCATCATTCACTCACTAAATCTCAGGTAAGTTTCATGACAGAGTGTTTTTTGTGCCGTTTCTTTTTTTTTTTTATCATTGAACAGGACAGAATTAGGTCAAAACTTATAATCTAATAGAAAATACTTCATTGTCATTTGTTTTCTCAGACAAATCTTAAATAAATAATGGTAAATGAAACGTGCCAAAGGTGTTTGAATTACACATTTCAATGGGATAAATGCATGACATCAAGGTGTTGGCATGATTTATACTTTTTGAGTTTGCTACAGTAACACATGAAAGTTTCACTTTCTTACTTCCAACACTATAACCTGCCTGGATATTCTCTGTCATGCAGTAGGATCTCTGCCAATGACCTCTGCTTCTGGACTGGGGGTCTTGCACCTGGACCTGGGGTTGGGGGATTTCCCTCCACCGCTCTGTTTTTGTAGCTCCATGTTTTCATTTGGATGGCTTTTCATATGCTTTTATAAATTGGTAATGTTTCCTCTTTACCAGACGTGTTTTTTACAAATCCCACATTTTGCTGTTGTCTCGTTTTTGTCTTGAAAGTCCTCCTCCTCTGCAGTGGGGTCTCCAGAAATTTTTCATAGGGGTGGCCACATGGGGCCACAGTAATCTTGGGGTGGTACACGAGTTGTTGACGTGTGTGTGTGTGTGTGGGGGGGCGGGGGAACGCCGGACTGTCCACTGTCTTCCATGAGCCGATCTCACCATACTAGTATCGATCCAATACCGATCCCGGCCTGGTATTGATTATAATGGATATTTGGAGAGATTTGTTTTAGGGAGGAGTGCTCATGGACTAGCGCGATTGATTGAAAAAAATATCTGTAGCCCTGCTCTCTACTGAAGACAATACAATGTACAGTGCTAAATACATGCCAGCATGATAACAATCGCTAGTGACAGTCGCTACCAATGTTAGTTGCTTTTCTCCCTTTTCTGCAGCTCCCCTCAGGTGTCACAATAACTGACACACCAGCTAACATTATGTTTACATTCAGGAACCCTCTTTGCAGTCCTTCTCTTTTCCCCCCGACCTGACAGTTCTATCTCCAGCATCTTTTGATAAGTATTGGCAATGATGCATTGTATCGTGGACAGTGTTGAGTAGCTGAATAAATTTTGATGAATTTTGTATAGAAGAAAAATATGTTTATCTAAGACGACAATCCAAAATGGGAAGACCCTCTGGGATTGTTCCTTTTCATAGTCTGTCCTTGCAAAATATTGTTGTCCACAGTTCTACCACAGATGTTGGAGGTTTAGTGCTGAGATGAATGGTAGGTAGTAATATATGAGCTATATATAGATAGATTAGCTATCAGGCTCCTGTCCTGTGGAACCATCTTCCTGCTTCAGTCCGGGGGGCGGACACCCTCACTGCTTTTAAGAGTGTGCTAAAAACTTTCCTTTTCGATAAAGCTTATAGTTCAACAAAACTATGCGACTAGAAACAGATGACACACTGAGTTCTCCTCTCCCCCTCTTCCTCATCTTCAGTCTCCTCTCCCTCTCCGCCTCACTTGCACCCATCCACCCTTTCCTACATCCTTGTCTGGTAAAGTATGTTACTAACTGGGCTTCTTCCCCAAAGTGTTGTCTTGTGCTCTACTACCCCGTAGCCGGCAAGTAGAACACCACCAGTGATGACAGACCTCTGAACATCTGGGTCCTGCTCCTGCTGCTGCTGTGCATCCCTACACTTGTGCATCCCTACACCTGTGTCTGTCTCTCTCTGCCTCCTCTACCTCTCTCTCCTTCCCTCTCTCTCCCTACCTGACTGGTTAGGGCAGTTGACCACCCACCTGTAGCCCGGCCTTCCCGAGGTTTCTTCCCTTGAGGGGAGGTTTCTCCTCGCCACTGTCGCTAATAGGGGATGTGTTGGGTGTCTGCGTGTCCTTCCCATAGCCCCTGAGAGTTAACATGCTGAGGAGCACTACCTGCTCCATCCTATAAAGCGCCTTGAGATAACTCCATGATTTGGCGCTATACAAATTAAATTGAATTGAATTGAATGAGTAGAATAGTACAATATTATGAGCTCATTTTCTCAACTTGACACTCTGGGTGGCCAAAAAGCCTGAAACGAGTTGAGGGCACCGCTGTCAGTACTGAGTATGGGCTGAAGCGAAAGTATTCATGTCACTGTGTCACTGATAGAATAGAATAAAATGCTTTTATTGTAATTGTGCAACACAACAAAAAGAATTATGGGACAAAAAAATTCTGACGCAGGTACAGAAAGGGCCTATTTTCAGTATAGTCCTATATACAGAATTAAGCTAGTGTGATTGTGCAAATAGCAGGGGCACACATGTCGGGGCAGGGGTATGATTCAGTACAGAAGTACAGGTTTCAATTATGCAGTGTGCAGCGGCATGGAGGGGTAAAGTGTCTTGTGCGTTGTACTCAGGTGTGTGTGCAGCATGGGGGGTAAAGTGTCTTATGCAATGTACTCAGATTCGTGTGCAGCATGGGGGGGTAAAGTGTCTTGCGCGCCATTATATTTTCGCTCGACCGAGAGCTGTCAGCAGGGGACAGCGGGGGGTGCGCACATGACTACTTTGTCCGCGGCAGACCAGATGACACCTCGCGGAACGCTAGTGTGCTGCGGAACAGTGGTTGGAAAACACTGGTCTAGGGTGTGTGTGTGTGTGTCCTTAGGCTCTCTGCCGGGGGATGAGGTGACTTGTGCGTTTGCTGAAGTTCAGTGCAGTGACAGCTTGAGGGAGGAAGGAGCTCCTGTGTCTGGTGGTCCTGGTCCTGATGGCCCGGTCGCGACTGCTGGACGGAAGCAGGTCAAAGAGGTGGTGGGCCGGATGGGTGGTAATATCCTGCGATTGCCTCAGCTCTTCTGAGGCAGCGGTCTGTGTAGAGATCTGTCGGGGAGGGGAGGGTGCAGCCGATGATCCTCTGCGCCATTTTGACCACCCTGTGGCGCATCTTACGTTCCACCTCCATGCAGGAGGAGAACCACACCATGATGCAGCACACCATGATTTTCTCGATGCTTGAGTGGTAGAGGGTCACAAGCAGCCTCTTGTCTCTCTTAAGCACCCAATCTCCATTGATGTAGATTGGGGCCGGGCCTGTCTTGAGCCTCCTGAAGTCCTGGTGTCCAGAAACGGGTTGTTGGCTGAGCACCATTCGGACAGTCTCTGGACCTTGTCCCTGTACGCAGACTTGTCCCCTCTCGTGATCAGGTCCACTTCTGTGGTTCTGTCCGCAAACTTCACAATGGTGGTCCTGGGATGGATGGGTAAGCAGTAAGCAGTCCGTAGTGTGAAGGGTGTAGAGCATTGGGCTCAGCGCACAGCCCTGTGGGGAGAAAATGCATAGTGTCCGGGAGGTGGAGGTGTGGGGACCCAGTTTGACTGACCGGGGGTGGTGTGTGAGGAAGTCCTTGATCCAGTAACAGGTGTGTATGGGAAGTCCCAGGTCGGCCATTTTCTGGATCAGGATATCGGGGATTATGACATTGAAAGCGGAGCTGAAGTTGATGAAGAGCATCCAAACTTAGCTCTCCTTGTTCTCGAGGTGGCTCAGCGTGGTGTGTAGTACGATGGATATTGCATCCTCTGTTGATCTGTTTGCCCCGTAGGCAAACTGATGGGGGTCGAGGTATTGGGGGAGGTGGTCTTTGATGTGTTGGAGGACCAGTCTTTCCAGGCACTCTGTGATGAATGGGGTAGGTGCGACCATTCGATAGTCAGAGAGGCTAGCGGTGTTTGTTCTCTTGGATGGACTTAGTGGACTTCATGCAGGCTGGGATGGTGGCCTGTACCAGCGACTGGTTGAAAATGGTGGTGAGGACCTGCTTGAGCTGGTCCGCATAGGCTTTGAGCACTTTCCCAGGAACCCCATCAGGCCAGGATGCTTTCCTGGGGTTGACCTTGCTGAGTGTCCGCTTCACTTGCTATAGCTGCACTGTCTTAGGTTGGTGGCTGGGATCGAGCTGGGTAGGGGTGGAGTGGCCCCTGACTGCTGTGGTGGGACTTCGAAGCACGCGAACACTCCGTTGACATCCCCTGCTTGTGCGGCGCTCTGGCAGCCAGATGTGTTTGTCTGGCCCCTGAAGTTGGTGATCTGCTGGATGACCTACCAAATGCTTCTGGGGTTGGTGTTCGAAAGGTGATCCTCGACCTGCTGCCGGTGGTTGTATTTGGCCTTCCCGATTCCTCTTTTCAGGTTGGCTCTGGCGGCGCTGTACAGATCTTTGTCACCAGACTTGAAGACAGCGTTACGGGCCTGGCTACGATATGGCTGTTCATCCAGGGTTTCCGTTCCGGTTCCCCTCCACCCGGATGTATTTGTCCAAAGTTACAGCCCCCCTGCAGAACTGGATGTAGTCTAAGACGGCCTCATTGTGAACAGTCAGGTCCTGATCTTCAAAGACACCACTCATTCTGAGAAAAACAATCAACAGTCCCTTACGTGACGATTCCTCCTCATGAGCAGATGCATCTTGTCCACTCTGTTGGTCATGGGCCCGGCGTTTGTGACAAGAACTGGGCATTTGTGACAATGTAACTTATCAAAAAAAAAAAAAAAACATAAAAAACGTGTTCTCAAGATTTTACTACATTTTCGTCATAATGTATTCATCTTAATACCTTAGAGGAGGTGTCTGGGGAGAGGGAAGTCTGGGCCTCCCTTTTGAGACTGCTGCCCCCGCAACCTGGCCCCGGATAAGCGGCAGAAAATGGATGGATGGATGGATGAATAATGCAAATTTTTGCCTCGCTCATATGAGTGGCTGATGCATCTCAACACAGCATCACAGATTCACGTAACATCCACAAGAGGGCAATGTGGTCAAAATTACTGTACCGTGAACCAAATCGCTTTGAATGTTCACGTTCTCCACAGTTGTATCAACATTTGCCATTCTGTCCGCTCAGGCAATATTTGTGCGAGCTGTTTGTAAAGACAGGACAGTTGGATCATATTTCAATGATGAAAACACTCTATAAAGTTAATATCAATAATCGTTGACCACAGCAGGAATGCCGATGTACTGTATTTACCTCAAGAAATGAGGTCAGCTTCAGATAAGGGAGTCACACAACAACGCCGCATGTATTTTGTGTTAACATCGCCATGATCCGTTGAAATCAGGAGCAATAATTTGGCAAAATCTGTAGACCATCTGTGGAAAATCATTTTTTTGACACATTGCAACATCTGTGGCCATCTCATGGTAATTCCATTAGAAAAAGAAAACGTTCAATGGCTCAAAGTTGTTGGCAGATTGCAGGTTATGCAAAATGCAACATGGAAAAAGAAACGTTCTCCTGTTCAATAAAATATGTGGAATAACTGGATGTATACATTTGAGTGGGCATGACTCCTAACCCCAGTGGATCCAGGAACTCACCGCATTGAGTATGTGTCCACACTGAAACCCATCTTTGTGAAATGAATGACTGTAATTGTTGTTTTATCCCCCTATAATCAGATGAGGGGGTGCAGTAATTGTCTTTACCACTGCTCTTTGGAGATGCAACCATCAGCAAATCATATACGCAAGCAATGTCTTTGAACCTGAGGTCAATTGAGGGAAAAGTACCTAATTACCAAAGGGAGCTACAGTGCAAAATCCACAGTTGATTCTGCAGTTTGCACTCATAGTGCACAGTCTGCTCTATATTGCATTTATTGCTGCCTCTAGGGAAACACTCAACCCTTTCTAAACTCTGCCAAGTTTAGAAAGGGCCAGAAACTCTGGGGTTTCTGTGAACACTTAATTTACATAGGTTTTTTTGAATGATTATTCATACCAATTATGCTGAAAATATCTGTACAGCTGAAATCCTCTATCTCAACAATTTCAGCTCTTGTCCAAGAAAAGTATTTCTCAGTAATGAATATTAAAAGCCGCTAAGGCCTGAGCAATAAAATGTTATTTGTATCTGTTGCGGGGAGTGCAGTGGCCACTAACTGTTTGTCTGATCATTTCAGGTCAACTTAGACATAGACTCAGGCTTTATTTGTCATTGCCATGGAGAACATGTTCAACAGAAAAGATTGGATATCGCCCTTCCCAAGGGTTCTCAGAGCTCCCATAGTTCAGTGCAAGGCTAAATGCTGTGTCATCAAAGGTGAAGTTTAATGAACAAGTAATGAAATACAGAAGTTCCTTGAGATACAAATTCGATTCTTTCATGACCATGCTTGTTAGTTAATCTACTCTTATCTCAAACTATTTTTGGAATTTGAAATAACAAGGATAATTTTCATCCGTTCTGGATATCCAGAACAGTTTTGTTTAGGGCCCAAAAATTCCCTGAAACGACCCTGAATACAGGCAACCTAGGCAATTGCCTGGGGCCCCAAGCTTGCGAGGGTCCCCAAATCTGGTCATGAATCAAATGCAATGGCAAACTGTGTGAGCGCTGTGGTGCAATCTGTTTACCTCAGGTGCGTTATTGTGAAAGGCTGAACAGAAAATACCAGAAATGTTGGGCGGTAGCTTGATGTCATGTGAATGGCCTTCACTTAGAATGTCAAGTCAAGTCAAGTCATTTTGTATAGCACCAAATTAAACAATCAACCTCCAAGCAGGTTGGGTCAAGGTCTATGGGATGGACACACAGACACCCAACACATCCCCCATTAGCAACAGTGGCAAGGAAGAACTTCCTCAATAGGGATGAATCCTTAGTGAGAGGAAAATAAACAGTGTTCAGCTTCTCTGGAACTGTCGCTTGAATCCATGCGCCCCAGGCCATGACAAATGCTCCTTTAATTTCTGTGATTATCAATGCAATTAAGTGCAACTCCTCCTCAGAGTAGGTTGGATTCCCCCTTCAAGGAGGCCCCCTCTCACTAGTTGCTGGCAGCCAGCCAAGTTTGTGATTCCTACAGCTGGCAAATTGTAAAACTTTACCTGTGCAGTTCTCTATCAGGCAGCCAGAAAAGGTAAAAGAGAAAGGAAGAGGAGGAATAGAAAAAACGAGATAGCGGAAAGTGATAAATTACTCTGGGTAAAATAGGTGTCCTGTTCAAATGGTGAAATTTAGCAGCAGGTGGGCTGGCAACAAAACGTATGGGTAACGTTTACGTTAGTTACCTGCCTGACGTCAATCCCAACAATGAACAGGAACAGTTGATTATGCTGATTAAGGCTACACACTTGAATGTTTATCAACAGCATAAGTAAGACCCAGACCTGTTCCAGAATCACTGTTCATAGAAGTCAAAGACATGACATCGCTAAAGCTTTGTAATAGGTTTTGATGACAGTAGCAGCTTCTGTGCTATGCTAACTACTCCACCGGGATAGCTTCTGCCATATGGGGGGTAGTAAAACCTTCGATGATTTGGTGCGTGGTGCATCATAAAAGCAAACTACAACGTTCATGTCTAGCAGTAGCCTATCCATGCAGGCCAGCTGTTAATTGTCTTTAAAGCACCAGGTTTGTCTGTCTAATTCTCAAATATCAAAAGGCTTACATGCTGTGTTAAGCATAAGTATAACTCATGAAGTTACTTAAGCACAAGAACGTCTGTGTACAAATCATATAACATTATCTTGGGATGTTTTTAAGCACTGGTAGTGAATCGAATCGAGATTAGAATTTATAATTTTTCTCCTCACCTATAAGACGCTCAATAATCAGGCACCATCATATCTTAAAGAGCTGATTCATCTCTCCACAGATCATGTGGAGACCATGTAGCCACCTGCCCATTTGACATGCTTAATTACATTTACAGTGAGAAGTTGCTGGATTTATACAGTAATTCAAGCATTGCCTTGCGTCTACGCCTGATGCTCCCTGTGTCAGTGGCTTCAGGTGAGAAGAGCTTTTCAGCTTCGAAGCAGGTTATCACTTACGGTATACAGGTATGAGGTTCACCATGGACCAAGAGAGACTCACAGACTAATACTCACTTCAATTGAGCATGATGTTTGCCAGTCTTTGCGTATGGAGGACATTGTGGTTGCCTTTGCTGAAGCCAAGACGTGTAATCAATAGTTTAATTTGATTGGCACAGGATGGCCTGAAAGGTTATCCTTATATTTGTGTGTACACTTTAAATTTTTTTATGGATTTGTAAGTTAAGAAACAACATGCCCTCTTTAAAATTCTTCTCTGACGTTTTTCTGCATAAGATGGCAGTGTTTTATTTGAAATGTTGACATTTCGCCTCTGCGATGACTGAAAGCCTCTAAGGAGCTGGTAGAGGAGGCGGAAACAGCAAGCTTTTCCCAGGGCAAGCTGCAGGGGGCGGTAGTGAGACGTTCTTGCCATTGACTCCACCACCACCACGAGATGTTCCGTGAATAATGGAGCGAAACATCAATGAAGGGTGGCTCCCGGGTGATGACCTTGCAGCTTCCCTGCTGGCATCGTCGGAAGTGCGTCAGACGGAGACGCCCAGCAGGTAGCTTTCACCTGTGCTTATATCTGGTACTTATTGATCCACTGATTTGGCGATCCATAAAATTGAAGGATTAACATAAAGTGTCTGCATAGATTAACATCTAGATGTATTTATCATAACATACAGATGTACATGTCGGAACATATACTGTATATTAACATATGTAACAGAGAGATTTGCACATTTCCGTGAGCATTGCCACTGTCATTTCATTGCACAGCGAATGGGCATGTGACCAATGTAACTCTTGAATCTTGAATATTTCAGAAAATAACTATACAGCAGATGAGATATCATAAAAACACAGGATAGATACAATCCATTATTGAACCATAAACAAACATATACATAGATTGGTTAAATATACATATACTGTATATAGGCTAAAAATAAAAATGCGCGAGAGCAAAGGAGTATTGATTTACGCTGTGTCTGGAGTAACTCTTCTAAATCAATCAATGCAAATGAGAGGAATAATAACAAAAAACCTGTGACAACTCTTGTCCTAAGTGGTCCTCAAAGGAATCATGAAGTATACATTTTTCATGTGTAACTGCTGAAATGTGGCATAAAATCTGAACTCTATGGAAAAACAGAGCCCTGTGATGTTTTTGCAATGATGGTATTCAATTTCCTGCTCATCATAAGGATCCAACCCACACTGACTGTTTTCAAGTTAAACGTTAAGTGACGTTCACGCACATCAAGTGTCTAAAACCAGCAGTACGTGGATAGATTGAAAGGAAACCAAACTCTTACATGTACATTAAATGACAGAGGAATGGCCACTCACAACAAATTTTCAGTTTTGAAGGAAGTTCTTTTTCTATTCTTTTTGATCTGTCTGGACACGCCCTGGCGCCCGTCAACCACTGTCCCAGTTATGGGTAAATAGCATGGGTAGATGGGGCTCATAGCCTTGGATGGCAGCCCATCTGGAAGAAGGACACTCTGAACTAAAACCGGGTCTGCGAGGAGTTGCGCCCCACAGACCGCTATCAGCATAGTAAAGCCAACCATAGAGTGTACAGTCATGACAAACCCTATACTTCCAGTGGCGGGAGTCCGCAGGAGCATCGCAGTGGACGGCGGTGCTGGTCCTCCCTCGGGAGGGCACTATGACGACAGGACCTCAAACCCTGGGATTGTCCCAGGGAGGGTCCTGTCCGATCACAGCACCCCGTCCAATGCAGTCGCGCGCTGTCGGAAACCATTTGTGATGGGAACCTTCAACGCATGCACAGCGAGAGAAGAGGCGAGGTGGATGGAGGTAGCACACTGTGCTGAGGAATAGGGATTGGAGATCCTGGGCATCCAAGAACACAGGATTGTGCACACTGATGTCCCAATCGTGTATCGCAGAGTGGAGAGGTGCACGTTCATCTCTACATCAGCGTGGCGAAACGAGGCCCAGGCCACAACAGGCGGCATTAGGTTATTGCTGAGTTCCCTGGCGCGTAAGGCTCTTCGTCGGGTTAACCACCACACAGACAGGATCCTGATCGCAGAGTTTTCGGGAAACCCAGAAACAACAGTCATAGTCGTGTACTCACCCACCAACGTGGCATCATCTGACGAGGTGGAGGTGTTCTTTGAGGACCTAGTAGTAGCGGTCCGAGATGTCCCAGCACACAACTTCCTGGCAATCCTAGGGGACTTCAACGCAACACAGTTTGACTACATCCTATTGAGGAGGAAGTGGAGGAACTCCATCATGAATGCAGAACCATACTCCACATTCAGTTCTGTGGGCTCAGACCACCGAGTGGTCTCCATGCGGTTGAGACTGAGCCTCAGGGTTTCTAAACCAAGTCCCAAGGTCCGATGGGACTGGAAAGCATTCTCTGATGACCCTGGCCTTCAAACCAGGTATACGGAGGAGGTCTGGAGGCGTTTCCAGCAGCTGGACAAGGGAGCGGAGCCCAGCAATGAGTACAAGCGTTTCACTGCTGCGAACGAGGAGGCGACCAAACTGTGTGTGCCCATGATGGAGAGAGTCGGAAACTCCATGCGATCGAAACACCCAGAGGTGGTAGTGGCACGGGGGTAGGTGGAGGAAGCCTGCCTCAACTATGAGCAGGAGCCAACCGTGGAGAGGCGTAGGGAGCTGAACGAGGCCAAGCAGTGTCTCTTCAGCACCTATGACACCACCAAGGGGGAGGAGCTGATGGAGAAGGTGCAGAGAGTGAAAGCGGCGCAAGGTGACCAGAGGTACGGGGAGGCCTGGAGGGTCATTAACGAAATGACTGGGAGGAAGAGGACCAAGGAGGGACAGGTCGAGGGACGCAGCCCTGAGGAGAGGGTGTCGACCTGGTACAGCCACTTCCAAAGGCTGCTGGAAGAGATGGCAGAAGCAGCTGAGGAGGATGTGTTACCAGTCCTCCAGGACCTGGGAATTGATGATGGTCCCTTCACGGCTGGGGAACTCGCCAAGGCAAAAGCCACAGTTAAAGTGGGAAAAAGTGCGGGTCCAGATGGCATACCCCCTGAGATCCTGAAGAACTGTGATCTCGACGACATCATCCTCGACTTCAGCAACCAAGCTCTGCTGCACAATCGGCAGCCTGATACGTGGTCCCTATCAAATATCATCCCAGTGCCCAAAGGTGGAGATCTCTCTAAACCAGACAACTACCATGGCATTGGCCTGACATGTATCCCTGCAAAGGTCTACAACCGCATGATACTGAACAGGATAAGACCTGCCATCGACCCTCACCTGAGAGAGAACCAGAGTGGCTTCCGGGAAGGGAGAGCTACAATATCCCAGATCTTGGCACTCAGGCGAATAATTGAGGAGGTGAGGAAGGACAACCTGACTGCAGTCCTGTGCTTTATTGATTTCAAAAAGGCATTTGACTCAATCCACTGTAGCATGATGGCGAAGATCCTGAAAGCATACAGTACTATTCCCAACCTACTCCTAGCTATAGGGACCACGTATGCAGGAACAAGGGCCAAGGTGGTGACCCCAGATGGCAACAGCAAAGAATTTAACATCCGGGCTGGGGTTATGCAAGGGGACACACTAGCCCCATTCCTCTTCATCAGTCCTTGATTATGTGCTCAGGAAAGCAATCAGTGGGCGAGAGCAGGAACTTGGCTTCACACTAACTCCAAGGAGGTCAAGATGACACCCCGCAGTGGTCCTCACAGACCTCGACTGCTCTCTGACAATGTGAGACAAGCACAGGAACTACTGATCAGGGTGGAGCTAGAGTGCGCTAAAGTTGGCCATAGGCTAAATGCCAAGAAAACTGAGGTCATCATGTACAACATTCCACCAGAACATCAACCTCTGACAACAACAGGAGGAAATGTGCTGAAGGAAGTTGACGACTTCAAGTACCTGGGCTCATGGGTCAACTCCACTGGGCAAGATCTAAAAGTGAGGAAGGCACTTGCATGGAGGGCCCTGAATGGCTTGACCAGTGTATGGAACTCCAACCTTCCCTGCCAAATCAAACTCAGCTACGCAACAATGGAGTCCGTTCTCTTCTACGGCAGTGAATGCTGGACCCTGAAGCCAAGCATAGAGAAGTCCCTGGACGGGTGCAACACCAGGATGCTGCGTGCAGTGCTTAACATCAGCATGAGCGAACATGTAGCCAACACAATTCTCTACGAGGGAGTGTCAAGGGTGAGCAAGAAGATTGCCGTAAGGAGAATGAAACTAGCAGGACACTGCCAAAGGCACCGAGAGCTGCCAGCCAGTAAAATTGTGCTTTGGGAACCAACACACGGGCGCCGGTCAAGAGGACGTCCCACACTAACGTATGTGGACATACTCAAGAAGGACGTGGGAGCTCGGAGCACCAACGAACGGGCCAGATGTATGGAGAATCGTGATGACTGGAAACGACGATGGAAGGCTCGTCTGAGGACAACGTAGTAGTAGTTTTGATAAAGCCTATAGTTAGACAAAACCATGCAGCCAGAATTAGACGACACACTGAGCTTTTCTATCCTCCTCTTCCTCCATCTCATCTCCCTCTCCGCCTCATTTGCATCCATCCCTGACCCGCATCCCTGTCTCGTATACATGTTACTAATTGGGCTTCTTTCCGGAGTCTTTGTCCTACATCACTGTTGTTTGAACACAACCAGTGATGTAGGACCTCCAAATATCCAGGTCGTGCTCCTACCGCTGTGCGTCCCTACACCTGTGCATACCCACACATGACTGTCTCTCTCTCCTTCCTTCTCTCTTCCAGCCCAACTGGTCAAGGCAGTTGGCTGCCCACCTGCAGCCTAGCCTGCCCGAGGTTTCTTCCCTTTAATGGAAGTTTTTCCTCGACATTGTTTGCTAATGGGTCATATGTTGGGTCTCTGTGTGTCCATCCCATAGACCTTGACTATTTACATGTTGAAGAGCCTTATCTGCTCCTTTTGGTAAAGCGTCTTGAGATGACTTCTGCTATGATTTGGCGCTATATAGATTAAATTGACTTGACTTGACTGGGGAACCCTTCTTGACCCCTGTCAACATCTCACGGCCGAACGCGGAAAGACAGGGGCACCCCCCTCCCCCTGCTGATAACTCTTAGATAATCATGCAAAGACCGGCTCGTGGACCTCACACCCCTCCCCAAGCAACTCTCAGACGACGGTGGTGTGCCTCACCTTGAATAAGGGAGAGGGGGGTAATGGGAGGGGGAACCAACAAGCAAAATCTGCGACAATTCTTGGCAGTTGTGGGCGTTTCCTGCTAAATGTCCTGTGCTGCCGCAAACCTGAGATTTCACGTCAATCTACAGTGCCGATAACTGTCGAAAATCCCAGTTTTCATGCAGTAGTACATCGGATGTCATACCCAGGGCTGTATTACGGACCGGGCAGGTGGGACCAGCGCCCAGGGGCCCAAGGGTCCAGGGGCCCGGGCGGGGGCCCAAAGCAATGCAGATGCCAATGCCAATTGCGATATCAGAGGGCCTCTATTCTCTAGGATCTTATGATGGCAATCAGATGGCCCCTGGGCTATGGGGGACGGCAGTCAGAGGGCCCCTGGGCTGGCCCTGCTGTAGTTCCTCTCGTGAATACTCCTAAGGGAGCCCTAACGTTTACCAGCTAGGGGTTCACGGAAGTAGGGGGTAATGCTTTCAGAGGGCCCTATGAAAGCCCCTGCTAGGGGTCGCGACTTCTGGCTATGTGGGGGGCCTAGGGAGAGCCCTAATAGGAGAACATACTGATAAGAGAGCTTTCTGATTACAAATGTTCTTACAAAGGGCCTCTGATTTACCAAGGGTTTTGAATGAAAGTCCTTTCAGCGAGACCTAAGGCCCAGGATACGCTAGCTGACTTAATTTGCGTGCGCAATCGCACATACTGGCAGCAGAACGATGAAAGCACTATGCTCGATACTGGTAGTGTTGCCAAAAACAAATCACCAAAAGGCTCTCTGAAAAGTCGCTAGATTACGTCATGACGTTACTATGATGTCATAATGTCACACGACTACTGATCAAGAAAATTTGTCTACATGGCTATGTTGACAATCCCAAAAGATACAGTTTCGAGATCAGGGCTACTGTGCAGTGCTGCTTAACCATGAAATAAGCTTCTGGTGGCGGTGCAGAGCTGAAGCTACATTGAAAAACAATGATTTTGACACTCCAAGACACTTCAAGTCGCCAGATTCACCTAAAAAGCCGATAAGTCGCTATACAATACAATACAATACAATACAATTTAATTTGTATAGCGCCAAATCATAACAGGAGTTATCTCAAGGCGCTTTACAGGATGGAGCAGGTAGTGCTCCTCAGGCTACAGGTGGGCGGTCAACTGCCCTGACCGCTCGGGTTGGGAGAGAGAGGGAAGGAGAGAGAGGTAGAGAGGCAGAGAGAGACAGACACAGGTGTAGGGATGCACAGCAGTAGTAGGACGAGGTGTTAATCACCAGAGACGGCCAAAAGTCGCTAAATCTAGCGACAAAGTCGCTAAATTGGCAACATTGGATACTGGCGGTAGACGACATGTTCCTTGGAGTTTATCGAATCTGTCATTGTGACACGTCCAAAAGTTCAGAAATCTCCAACTCCTTGCAAATTTATCGCATATCGTGAAGTGAGTGTCCAATAGCTGAGCTAGACTCAGGGGTGGGCTGCACAGTGGTCCAGTCACAATACACAGCAGATTCACGTGTCATTGTCACTTTTATCGAAGCTCCTCACATGGCGGAAAGTTTTGGAAGTTTAAGTCAAAATCTAATATTGTTAACCACTTATCGAAACCCCCACCAACATTCTTACATTAAAACCTTTCCTAGACTATCAGATTTATTATCCAACACCCTATTAAAAACCTCATTGACATTTACATTATATTATGTTATATTGTATTGTAATAATAGGGTATATTAAGATATTAAGATATTAAGCCATTGTAAGGGCTACTGTATTTTCAGTGAAAAAATTTGGAATTCTAGTGGAACTCCAATATCGATTTTCCAATGGACTGAATGGAGGGGGGAGACTTGGGCTCTCTCCATATATAACCCCCTGCTGCACTACTCCTCACAACCTGACCTTTCAGCTTGACAACTTGCTTTGTATTCAACCTGTGCAACCTCACTTGCACTTCCTCAGCAGCTATACATTCAACAGCCTTTTTAAAGGCTTATATCCATTTATATAATATGATATAATATATACAGTATATATATATATACAGTATATACAGTATATACACACACACACACACACACACACACACACACATATATATATATATATATATATATATATATATATATATATATATATATATATATATATATATATATATATATATATATATACACACACACATACATATA
>OMPJ01046139.1:7523-18899 GCA_900312935.1 Carapus acus | reverse complement strand
CTTTTGCCGAGTGGCAGTGTACAGGTTAGGCAGCGCTACGCTGGCGAAATACTTGCGACTGGGTACAACGCACCTTGCATTTAAAACTTTCAACAAGTGATTAAAGCCTCGCTTTTCAACAGAATAAACTGGCAACATGTCTGTGGCAATATAAGACGCGATGGCCTCTGTAATCGCTTTCCAACGAGCTCCATTCTTATCATAAGGCACAGTTTGTAAAGCTCGGTTTAGCTGGTGTGCTAAAGCTGCCGTCTTTGTTTCGTAGCTGGTCACACTTCTCCCATTCTCCAGAATGTTTATTCTTCAGGTGCTGGAACAGATTAGTTGTACTGCTGCTTCCGGTAGCAACAGTTTGTCTGATGCATCAAAACCGAACCAGTTCCAAATAATTTAATTAGTTGTGTCTTTCTTTGGAGGTAGCTCTTGTTTACATGCTACTGCTGCCACGTTGTTTGTAATTGTGTTGCGCGCGGGAGGGGGCGGGCTCACATTGCGCTACGGAAACCCACAAGAAACTGAACGCGAAAAATGTCAGAAAACTCGAATTTTCAAAATAAAAATCATTTTTAGCTACAAATTCGATAAATCGATTAAATCGATTTTTTGCCCAGCCCTAGGATCCAACTGTGTGACAATCTGAGCGCTTCACTCAGGGAGAGGAAGACAACAAGAACCATTTCCTAGACTGACATTGAACATGAAAAACCTCCACATACCACTTTTATGATTGGGCTGAACAGCGTCACACTGTTACAGCAGTGGTCCATCACTGTTTATGAGCTATACTTTAGGGAAACAAATCAAATGGCAAGCTGTGCTGAAAATGTACACTGTCTCTATTAATCACCGTGGACAAAACTGTAATCCTGACAAGTATGTGAAAGTCAAACATCAGTCAAAAATCGGTCGAATAGACAAATATAGTGAATTCAGAGATGGTTTTTGTTGTTTCTCTGCAGCATGGTACAAAATGATCCTCGGCTCAGCCCTGGTTCTTAGCACATTGGTAAGAGGGAATCGATATTTGTAACATTATGCCTGTGTACACTCATTGTCACTGTTTATCTGCTTTGGGTGACTGATTAGTCTTCGTCAGTTTACATCCAGGAGTGTGTCAAATCAAGACAATTGACAACACAACTAGAGATGTCTGATAATATCGGCCCACCGATATTATCGACCCGATATTAGCCTAAAAATGTAATATCGGTATCGGATTTTTTTGCTTTAAAACCGATAAAATAAAAACCGATAAAAATACAATAATGCTTACGTTTCACTGAAATAGTGCCTATGCGCTCCTGAAGCGTTTACCGGCGCACATATCGGTATCGGCGGTTATCGGTATCGGTACATTGAGAGTTGGACGATATCGGCATATCGGATATCGGCAAAAAAGCCAATATCGGACGTCCCAAAACACAACACATAAAAAGGTGCCTATAAGCATCTACAGAGGGATATTAGCCATGCAGGCTAAAGCTGCCCTTTTTACTGAAATTGACGCAGTCAATTAATTTGGATTGTCCAAGACACTAAACTACACTCATCAAACTCCACCCAATATTTTGTCACACTGCAGAGCATTTTCATTACCCCTCAATAAAGCTTCTCGGGCACAAGGAAAAAGAAGCCAAAGGCCGTGAGCCTGCACTAGCAGCTCAAGCAAAAGGAGAGTAATTCCAAATTTCCAGAGAAAAAAAGGGATTTGCCTCAGTCATGCTTTTCGCACAGCACATTTTTGGTGAGAATCACACCTCTGCACCAGTTAGCCCGGCTACGAGTTGGCCCTGGGCTGTGAGGCCCACTTTTTACTCAGCATCACTCAACCTGGGGCAGTTTGTAGGTGTCTGTGGCCACGAGCGATATCATGTTCCCAGTGATATCATTAAAATGTTATTTTCGTGTTTGGCAAAGGTAGCGACCTTGGTCGCGTGAAAACACATCAGCCACAGCTGTTAAAATGAGAAGGAGACACTATTGGCCAAATGATGGCACAGAGCGCCTGAGGCTGTGGCCATTTGACTCAGTTATTGTCTGTGGCAACACAAGCGCTTTCATGGGGGACTGTCGCTGGATGCAAAAACAATGGTTGAGGGCGTATGTGTGGAGTTGCCATCCTTGGCCTAATGAGGATTTATCAGGTAAATCTGAGAACAATGATTAGACAATTAAACACCGGTCTGGCAGTGAAAAATTATGTGCCGTTAATGAAACAATATCACCATCCGTACGAAGCGTGCGTAGTTCAAACCTCCATACGTGGTATTAGAATTGTGTGCGCGTGCACCAGAGCGTTTGTCGTCTGGGAATGACGTGTGTGTGTGCATACAAGAGAGGGTGGGAAAGACAGGCAGGAGCTAAATATGTAATATGATGCACTTTTTAATGGGAAAGTGTACAAATTTAAGGTTAATATGGTGTATAAACATAATGTGGTTGGCCGCGGGTCGCTACCCAGTAATTAGAGGCGTGTTAAGGGAGGAGAGATGGGATAGAACAGAGGCAGAGGCAGTGGTGCTCCAGAGGCCTATTATCAGGACAGATGGAAGGGCGTGCGAGAGGGAAGGGTGTGAGGGAGAGACCGCAGGAATAAAAACAAAGCAAAGTCTGGGGAGTGAGCAGAGGGAGGGGAGCCGCGCACAGCTGCACGGGCGGGTGCTGAGGTGGAGCAAACAAACCCCTTTTTTGGTTTGATTAGTTTGACTGTGAGCGTTACCTTAGGGGGGCTCTCCGACCCGGGGTACTCCCTCTGATCTAGCTTGTTCCAGCGCTGCATCAGCTTAATGACAATGGGTTTGCTGAAGTCCACCAGCTGAAAGCCCGTCACATTAGCGCCGCCGTGCATGAACCTCTCCAGGGATATGTCCTTAAAACCCTAAGAAGGAAGCGTGGACCAAGTAAGGACAGGATTTTGGGGCGCGTGGCAAGGTGCAGGTCCAGCGGGTGAACAAGATGACGGCAGAAACAAACGGTGAGGAGGGGTTAGGCCGGGCTGATGGATGCTAATTGCTCAAAGCTTTCAGAAGCTGCCTGGCGCCTGATCCAGGCCCCCTTAAGCTCAGATCCCTGCCCTACCTCCCAGCCTCACCCTGACAACTGCTAGGGAACCAACTGCAGGATTTGAGGTTAGAACGGCGCAACTATCCAACAAGCACACTGTCAACTGGAGGAGACAACTCAGACAAATTGTATAACGGTTGATTTGTAATCACTCTGCTTTCTTTGAGCTCAAATGTGTCATCATTTGCATGTTCTTTCTGTGAATGATACTATATTGTATGATATAGAACAGGGGTCGGCAACCCAAAATGTTGAAAGAGCCATATTGGACCAAAAAAGTAAAAAAACAAACCTGTCTGGAGCCGCAAAAAAATTCTAAAGCCTTATATAAGCCTTATTGATGAATCAAATATTAATTCTTAACATTTTTACAGCATTGGAAAATGTTGAGAATCTTTGTGTCACATTTTTCTTCCTAGAAAAGCCATATCAAAACAAAAGAAATTACATTTTTCCCATTTATATCCATTGTCACACATTTTTGAAAATTCCCCAGGGAGCCACTAGGGCGGCGCCAAAGAGCCGCATGCGGCTCCAGAGCCGCGGGTTTCCGACCCCTGATATAGAATATGGGCGATGACAATATTCATGTCTATAGTCTATATTGGTCAATACTAATTCATACGGAATATCGTGAGCAAAAAAGTACATTATCAGTTGCAACTGAAAGGTTTTGGGGGAGTGATCAAGGAGTCACGGTGAATGGACGATGAATGGAAGCATCATCCATATTTCTTACCAAGTTGGCGACGATGTAATGGTAGCCCTTCACGTGTTTTCCAACACTGACAGCCTGCAGAGAGTGAGAGAGACCAAGACACACAGACAGAGGAATGTTAAAATATAAATCTGAATAACATTGACCCCAACAGTGACAAACAATGCAGTACGAGAAGTTATTACTGAATAAATGTTGGAAGAAATGCAAATCGCCATTCACACATCAAGCCAAGTGACATTATCAAACCAAAATGACATAACAAACACCAATGACAGTGTTTACTGAACGTGGCAGAGGACAAGCTCCAGTTGAAAAGGGTCAGACGGCTCCCTGTGGACGCTTTCAGAGCTTCTATATTTTGGTCTCTGCAGTTATGATATTAAGTAATCATTGGATCAGCATCTCCTCCAGATGTTTAGGGGTAACGAACGATACACAAATCTCTCCTCCTTATATGACATGACACTCACTCTGTGGATTAAAGCTGTGTTAAAAAATATATATATCTGGAGTAGGGCTGGGCAAAAAATCGATTTAATCGATTTATCGAATTTGTAGCTAAAAACTATTTTTATTTTGAAAATTCGAGTTTTTCGACATTTTTCGCGTTCAGTTTCTTGTGGGTTTCCGTAGCGCAATGTGAGCCCGCCCCCTCCCACGCGCAACTCAATTACAAACAACATGGCAGCGGCAGCATGTAAACAAGAGCTGCTTCCAAAGTTAATCATTTGGAACTGGTTCAATCACTTGGAACTGGATCGGTACGAACAACAGACGAAGCCTCGCTGTAAAATATGTTTAAAGGCTGTTGCTACCGTAGCAGCAGTACAACTAATCTGTTCCAGCACCTGAAGAATAAACATTCCGGTGAATGGGAGAAGTGTAACCAGCTACGAAACGAAGACGGCAGCTCTAGAACACCGGCTAAAAAGCAAATGACACTTCCTGAGAGCTTTACAAACTATGCGCCTTATTATAAGAATGGAGCGCGTTGGAAAGCAATGACAGAGGCCATCACGGCTTATATTGCCACAGACATGTTGCCAGTTTATTATGTCGAAAAGCGAGGCTTTAATCACTTGTTGAAAGTTTTGGATGCATGCTACGTTGTACCCAGTCGCAAGTATTTCGCCAACGTATACGTATACAGGTGGGGCAGCGCTATAGCCTGCCTATAGCCACTCGGCAAAAGATCCGCGCCGAGCTGGAGGAGGTGGCGTTTTCCTCTGCCACCACGGACATGTTCTCTGTTCCTAAACTTAAGCCTGGGTAAAAGCTCGAAATGGCTGAATGACAGAGCCTCATTTACTTCTTATTTTGGATTGTTTATATGCATTTTAACTCTGAGGACAACCACAGCAATAAAGATGCATTTCGACAATATGTCAGATGTCTGCAGTTGTTTTTAAGTGCATTGAAAAAAAAAATCGAAAATGGAATTTTTCTTTAAAAAATCTGAGATTTTTTTTTCAGGCCAAATCGCCCAGCCCTAATCTGAAGTCTATTTCACCTTTGCGGTGAAGCTTTCTGGTCGTGCACTCTATGCGAGTACCTTGTGTTTTTTGGACATAAGGAGTCACAACCTCAACGGAGCCAATCAGACAAATTTCTTCATACATCCTAGATCCCTCCCTCTATCCCCAGTCAAGTGAAATCAACACACACACACACACACACACACACAGCGACCGCAGCTGGCAGAGCTGGGCAAACACAGCAGTCTCTGTCTCAGATCAGGAGCGATGTCCAATGCCAGCACTGCAGAGCCGTGACTGGAGCGGGTCTGACTGCGCACGCCCGCATTTGTGAGTGTGTGTGTGTGTGTATGTGCGCGAGTATTCTTAACTCAGAATTTGATGGGTGTGTGTGCGCCATGCGCCTGCCTGTGCTTGTGTGTTCACTCACCACAGAAGCCAATTAAGAAACAGTCTGTTTATCTGTCTGTCTGAATCACTGCAGTCTGGGGACACACTGACCATGTGTGGCTCTTTGTTTCTGATTGGCTCTGTGTGTGTGTGTGTGTAAGAGACAAAGTGCTGCTTTCCTCACTGTGCAGGAACACAGAGCACATCAAAAGGGACAAGAGACCTCACAAAGAACCTTGAAATGCACAACGAAGCCCTCAGTACCTGTACTCGGAGACGGGTCGACAGCAGCGCCTGATAAAATGTGCCGACGTCCTCTGGTGGTTTTACTGCACATTACCGTCTTGTGCACACAACTACTGTTTATAATGGTATATGAATTTCCCCTTGAAGTTATTTCCTAATACAAATTATACTCACTAACAACGCCTGACAGTTAAGACTGTCTATTTAAGATATTTTACGTAAAACACTCCAGTTTATTGGGCATGAGGAGCGATGTGTAACACCGCTGTGTACTGTGTAAAACCATTTTGTGGCCAAAGAGGGGCCCGTATGAACTTCCTTGACGTAGGGGAGAACCCTGTCTTGGTGGAAGGCAAGATAAAAGAAATGAACGAGGGAAGAATGGAGGATCTAGTCTTCTAGTCTATTGATTCAGATTAGAAAGGTTATGAAAGCATTTTAGCACTATTGATGATCTATAACAGCTTTGACATTCGCAGCATCAACAAGGTCCCTTCCATTTCAACTGGAGCATGTATTCGCCGACAAAATTGGAGCGTGCACACATTTTCCGGAGCATCGGCGGTGAGCTCTGCTGGGAATCGGATACTGACAGGCAGCAGAACCAATGGACTACCTCACAACAGTGGCTCAGGGTGTGTGCGCATCACCTTTCAGGTCCACAGCTTCACACAAGACAGAAAATTTAATGAACACAGACAAGCGGAACATGTATTACGGTGTGCAGTAATTTGTGTATATGGGGTGTTGATCTTTTCGCAGCTGAAATCCCTGGCTGGCATTTCAGCGGTCCTTTAACTGCTTGCAGTACTTGCGTGTGTCTACTTATACATGCAACCGAGGTAACCGTAGCAACTGTAACTGTTGCAAAAAAAACATTCTGTTGCATCCTGATTATTTATGCAGTATCCCGCTATCTAAATCCAGGTGGTGAAATAGTTTTGTTAATTTGTCTGGCTGCCATAAGATGGGGTCTCAGTTGTTCCTATAGTTTGGTGTAATTAATTGTAAGCATTGTGTTCCAGCCTTACAGCTGATGCGGCATTGGCACTATCACCTGCTCGAGGATGCTCTGTAGTCTCTCTGGCTCAAGGTCGATGACGTATTTCCGCTCCTGGCGGCGGTCCAGGTCTTCCAAGAGTCTGCGGTAGGCTGCCTCGTTGAAACTCTCCACACAAATTGCGCTCACCTACTCAGAGACGCAGGCACATGTCCACAAACACACATGCGTGCACACACACACACACATATACACAAGTGGTGACTGGCAAAGCAATATAAGACTGGAGGAGGAAAGGGTTATTGCAGTGAAATAAGAGCCCCTTAACAACTGCGTTTGAATTATTGATGACAGCAGGAATGCGGAATAATATGTATGTGTGTTAAAACAACTTGTAGCAGCTCCCACACGCTCACATGCGGTAATGTTTCGGGTGTGTACATGCATGTGTGTGTTTGTGCTGACCTGCCAGCCGTTCTGTCCCGCTCTCTCCATAATTGCCTGCAGTATAGCGTAACCTAGAGGGAGGGGCATGAACAAGAACAGGCATTAGCGTAAGTAAACAGAGGAGTTAGCATGCAAGCAGAGCACTCCGTCTATCTCACGTACAACCATCAAAAGCATCAAACATTTGAGCCCAATCATCACAGTGAGTCGGCATTTATACGCTGAGGCCACATGCCGTTTCAGGTCAGTGGTAACTTGTCAGATTTATGTGTGGGCCTCCAGCCCATCTCATTTACCAAAGCAATACCCTAATGTCTTCTGCACATCTTAGCTCTCCATGTCACCCACGCTCTAGAGGAACGCGAGTAGCGATATTAATTCATCCCACAGCCTAGCAAATGGATGCCAAGAGAACAGATGTGTATGGTGTGTGGTAGTGGTGGAATAATTAACAGGCAGTTGGTTTGATAAAAGTTGAATTTGATAACAAAGTCATCTGATAGCAGACTGCTGCTGTCAGTGATAAAGCCCCAAAGGGGTGAAAAACAAAGGGAGGCACACCAAAAAGGTCACCATCAGATTGTGCAACAAAGGCTGCGAGTTGTCAAAAGGGTGATGACGACTAGCTGCGCGGTGCCAGATGGGATCTGGCAGAGAGATTCTTTGAGCTTCAGGTAGAGACGTGTGAAAAGCTGATTTATGCTTCGTTTAACATCTGGTCGAAAAACAGGAACATTCAGAGGCAATCCACTGTCAATCAATCCCGAGTGCTCTATCTGTAGCAAAAAATCTGGGACATCCACTGGTCAGCTGTTGCTGCATTTGTCTTGTGTTGTGTGTTGGGTCTGGTTAGGGCCATGGTAACAAAGCAAAGCAAACCTTTCAATAATCATAGTGTGTGAGCCACAATTGAGTATGAATATTATGTAAACAAAAAACAAAACAAAACAACAGCAAAAAAATGAGTCAGCTTTTGTGTGTGCTTGAAAAACACTTAGTTCTGCTCTCCAGTTGTGCTGTCCCACATGTGTGAGGGTGCACGTGTAGCAATGTCTACATCAGGGGTGGCCAACCAGTCAGAGACTAAGAGACACATTTTTTACTGTGTTACCGCAAAGAGCCACATCATACACATGGGCACACATGAACATCACCCCATCCCTTCCTCTTACACACACACCTCTGCTCAGCCAAATTTATTGTGTGACATTGTCATGTCACACACCAACATGATAATGACAGAAATTGACTCCTACAGTACTAAGACCACAGGCCAGTCATTTTCAACAATGAACATTGTGTGCACTGTCTCACACGCACAAACTCTCAGTTCAACAAAGTCCACAAACAAAAACATTGTATGGCTTTTTAGCCCGTCCAATGTTCCAAGCCAGTTGATACGATGCAAACGTGACAGTCTCTGAGTGTACCTGCTTTTCTGCCTGACTTTTCAAAGTGTCCAACTTGTGCTTGCGAAATTCAGTCCCTTTTGGAAAGTCTTTATCGATGTTAGCATGGATTGAGCTGGAGTGGCGCTGATGATTTGAAGCTTTGAAACGCACTAATGACGTCAGACATATAGGGCAGAATGGCTTGTCATTCATTACGTTCAACAAAAAAATATGAACTTTCCCACTCTGTTAAAAACGTCCTGTGTTCATCTTCATATTTTCGTTTAGCTGTGCATTTTCCCCTGCCATTTTGAGAGCGAAATTGACACAAATTGTTTACTCGAATCTGTTTGTCCTTCCTCCTTTGCGGAATTTCACCTCATGCGCATGCGCGTTTGACGAAAATACCATATTGAACTCAAGCGAAGCGAACGCGCACAAAAAAATACAAACACAAATGTTGATATGAACGTAAAAGAGCCGCATGAAACCAGGCAAAGAGCCGCATGCAGCGCGGGTTGGCCGGGCCCGGTCTACATGAATGAGGTGCGAGGTGCGTAAGGAGCTTTGTTCAAAGCTTTGCCTGTCTCTAAATTACTCACATGGGTTCAGACTGCAACATGTTCACGTCGTGTTTGCATTTGTTCATGAATGTTACATGTCTTGGGACGTGCATGTGCGCAGTCTGTGGATCTGAGCATGTGTGTGTGTGTGTGTGTGTCTGTGCGTATGCCAGCAGGGTATCAGTGGGGCTGAGCAGAGAGGGGGGAGCATAAAACAGATCACAGTGTTACTGCCCATTTTCCAGCACATTACCGGCAGCAGTGCCTGATGGGAGCTGATAATGAAGGGCCCTGCCTTGGCCGAGTCACGGGTGAGCACCGTCCAAATTCTATGCATCCCTCCTTCGCTCCATTTCTCAAGCGGTCCCACCCCCCTCTCCGCCGTCGTATGTCTCTCCCCTGAGGGTTGCCATCCTTGCGTGCACCCTCCCTGCAAAAATCCTCGCTCCTCCCCTCCAGATCTCCCCACGTCTGCTCCACGTCGCCACCTTCAAGGGTCAATACCGCCGCAACTCTGACACCCTTCATTGCTCGAGTCAGCGTCTGTTTTAAAAATACGAGCGTGGTCTCACACAGGCACAAACCCCAAAGGTATTAATCTGGACAACCGACACCACAGGGAGCGTTGCGCGGACAGACACTTACACACACTCACCGACTCACATCCACACACATACACAACTCTATCCCCCCGCCGTGCTGATTTGGGGGCTCTGTGTCAGATTTGACCTGTGTGTGTGAGAGAGAGCGAACGTGCTATGCATTCCCATTACGCTCAGATGTGGCTGAGGGAGTCGCCTGTTCCTGCTCCGCTATGTCCAGTGCATGATGTGAGTACTAATTTCTGGCAAGGTGAAAAAAAATTACGGCCCAAATTACTGCCTTATCGCTACAGCTGTGGAGTTAAATCTGGACCGAGCAGCTTTCGGTGGCATTTCAGCCCCGAGCCCTTGGGAGGAAAAAAGCAAATTACGGTGTTAAATTAAAACCAAATAATCCTGGCAAACACACTTTTAGCGAGATAATTATGACTTTATGATTTTGTAATATAGTTCTTTGGCCATGGGGTTGTGAGGACCAATATAAAAGAGATCGTTCTAACGGCTCTTAATGTTCAAATGGAGTAAGTTGGACATTTGCTCTGATCATCCAAGAATGATATGTCAGTTTGAGTCCGATGAATGCGAACAACACATCTACCAGGTCTGATCTTGTTCTCACACCTGAGCCACTGAAAGCCACAAGTGACATGAGGACTCAACGGTGCTGAGATACAAGCACCACGCCACTGTCAACTGCATCCTTCCCTGACCTCACTCCATATCGCCGAGTACAGAGGAGAAAAAATGGAAAAACTGAGAACGCTTTAAACTGACAGTTTGGCACAGGATGAATTACTCCTCTGCAACACTTTGATGTAACTGGTAGACTTTTCACAGCTTGTATTTTACCCGCTAAAAGAAACACTCAGCTCTGGGATGGCGGGTAGGGGTTGGGCCAAGACGCAGGGGGTGTGGGGCACCACAAGAACCCAGACTGCCCAACCACATCAGACACCTCCTGTGCACGCTATGCTTGCTTGCACAGAGAATTTTGGGGGGGGCAAAAATTCCTGTGCATTGAAAATGTGAAATTTATGAAATCTTACTTCAAGTTATGGCCAGAGTATTGAGTGTCAAGACTGGTTAGAAAAATTGAGGCGTCTGTTGGCTTTCCAATACCACATAAAAGTAGACATGGGGAAAAAGATCAACAATACAACATATAATCAAGTAAAAGAAAGTAAGTCAAATATATGTGGGCCAGGATGCAGAGGGGGTCCCCCAGAAATCAAAAGGTTGCTGGTTCAGTTCTACATTCTTGTTTGAATGTCCTTGAGCTAGACCAGGGGTCGGCAACCCAAAATGTTAAAAGAGCCATATTGGACCAAAAAAGTAAAAAACAAACCTGTCTGGAGCCGCAAAAAAATGTAACAGCCTTATATATGCCACGTTAATGAATCAAATATTTATTATTAAAATTTTTACAGCATTGGAAAACGTTAAGAATCTTTGTGTCACATTTTTCCTCCCAGAAAAAC
>OMPJ01046138.1:27240-48600 GCA_900312935.1 Carapus acus | reverse complement strand
AAATGGATGGATGGATAGATGATGGACAGACTGATGGAGGTGATTATTTGTTTCTGCACATGTAAGAATTAAACAAATCTCAAAATCTCTCACTAAATATGATGGATCTGTGTCACATTACCCCTAGAATATGGCAGTAAAGGAGGGCTGCCAACCCACCCCACTCCACCTACCATCCCCCTATACACACACACACACACACACACACACACAAGCATGCACACACACACACATAACTCCCCACTACCCCCCTTAGACATGTTAGCACATCGACGGTGACTCATATTGTGGTAACAGCACCATCGCAGCCAAAGGCGACTCAGCGTGCTGCTTATGTTTGTTGCCCTCCCATGATGTCTACACCTCAACACACACACACACACACACACACACATACACACTGAGGCTGAGGTCGTGTGAAGAAAACCTTCTGATTGGGACACGGGGATCATCATCAGCTACAGCAATCACACGGAGTACAACCTCCGCAATGATTATAGGCCAACATATTCTGATAAGCATTGTTTGTGTTCAGCAGCGTTCAGGGATAGAAAATATCATCTCAAGGCCTCCTCACTTAACAGAGCAGCCACTTAAAGGGCAGCGCATCAGGAGATGATGCAGATAATGGTGGAGACAGTGACAGGAACAATGTGACTGATATCCAACTCGGTTAAGTTGCAGCAAACATACCAAAGTCAGGGACATAAGCTGCTCAAGCACAGCGGAGAAACTTCAGAAATATTCCTTTTTGCTATTCTGCACCTTTAATGTTTGAAGCCAGGGAGCAAAGTAAAGCACAAACAGCTGCACCAAGTGAGGCCCAACTGATAGTTAAATCGATTCACAAGCTGGAATTTCTGCCAGGCGGTATGGGGATGAAATCCAGGGCTGATGCGCGCATTTATTGATCTGGGAGCTTTTATGTTTTCAAATTGTTTCTCAGAAAATTGTCAGAAAATTGCTGCACGTTGCTCTGGCTGTACAAGAGCCTCAGAGCGAAGCGATCTAGCTGGTAATGGTGGCGAAGGTGAGGATGAAGATGCTGATGATGGTGATTGCGCGTCCCACTGTTTGCAGATTACGAGTTACTGGTATTGTTGATGTTAGCGGAGGAGAGGCTCAGCTTGGGCCTCCTCTAGCTCCATTATGAGCCCGTGAGCTCCGTTCCTGCCAGTGTGGCAGATGGTCGCACTGTTCCCAATGCAACCACGCAGACGTGTTCCCTTCAACATGGGAAATACTCTTCCCAGACAAAACCAAAGATGGCCGACGGCACCTCCAGACATATCAAGTGCATGAGGCATCTATTCCTAGTCGATACTGTATCATTAAAAGCACATATTTTGTTACAACACTAGGATGAGTAACTCCCACGGTGGTGTGGAGGCAAAATCTTGAGCGTTCGGCTCGCAGCTGGACCTCCTTCTCCACATCCACTCCAGCTACTCCCCTCCCAACACCCCCTCATTCAATTTGCAATGAGATGTCGGATGTCTATTCACAGACACACTGAAACACAGGCAGCTCATGTGTGAGACACACACACGCACGCTAGAAAATGGAGGCATATCCACGATTACAGCCAAACGTGTCTCTAGCATTCTGGTGTGACTTTATTTCCTTTGACATATACAGTATATTGCACAGACACGTAAAATTATGTTGTAGCCCCATGTTTAGATTGGAGGGATTTGTGGGAGTGAGGCAGAAACCTTTTGATTGCAATGCACCATCTGCAATGAACAGATGCTTGTTGTGTCAATGATGGTGCCGTTAATTTTTCTATAATATTGACTATAAAATCGTTATGCATACTATGCTGTTTAAAATGACGACAAACTCCTCGATGCCTGCAAAGCTATGAAAAAAACAAGAGGACCTACAACAAAACTGCGGTCGTCTTGATTTCTGCTATTTTCTGACCTTGTTTTCTCGGTCTGGGGCTTCGGGGTGACGAAGCGATAAGCTTGCGTACATCCTGCTGCTCTCTGGCTGCTGCTGGAGGCAGCAGACCAGCAAACGGTAGAAAGATCCCTGGGAGATTATTGGCAAACCGGGCACATTCCGGATTGAACAAGACAATTCACGTGTAGCGCCGACGCAAACGTGTAATCCGTCACCCCAAAGGCCCTTGTGAGTATGTAATGAAAAGTCTTTTTTCTGAGGTAATGCCTACAATATATTACGGATAACGATCAAGCTTTTTGATTTCTCTTAATTTGATAAAGGTTGTTTTTTTTTCCCCAATATGTAGCATTCAATGAAAAAAAAGCTGTCCAAACCTTACCATATTGCATCATGTATCACATTTGAGTCATTCAATCCACCAAATCTGTCTAATGTCCAACTATGGAGACAAGAAGTAACAAGTCTGCAGCATGTTTAATGTTTAGGAAGTTATGGGCGAGTCAAAAATTGAAGCATAGAGACAATAATGTTTGTGGGGTCTTCCTGAAAAATCACATTACTGTGAGCTTTGAAGGGGAATGGGGACCAATTACACAGATGAGAAGTAATGGTAGCAGCGAGCCAGTGGAGAAATTCATTTTAGTTCTGAAGTGTTCCATTAATGCTGAAATAACACTGAGGGAATAAACAGGAAACGCAACAACAGTTATTCGTCATGTTCTTTGCTCACCTCCCTTTAGAGGTTTCCATGGCAGATCGTTCTTCAGATCACTACCTTCTGTCCTTCCTATCCTAAGCTGATACACTTATCACTGTCCTGTCCAACATCACCACGTCCACAAACATCCTCTGTGGTCCTCATCTCTTCCTACTTCTTGGCAGCTCCATCTCAAACATCCTGTCCAATCCATCCTCTATCTCCTCTCTGGAGGGGTCCAAACCATCTCAATCTTGCTTCTCCAACCTAAACTCCACCTTAGCTGATCCGCTGATGCTCTCATTTCTACTCCTGTCCAATCTGGTTACTAACATTTCAAGAAAAGGAGGCAATGGCTACCACATGTAATCAAAGAGGAGTTCCTCCTGCGCGTTAGAAGGTTCGGATGCGCAGAGACAGAAGCACTTTGACACCTACGCTGAGAGTGAGGGAGTACTTGAGGCCTCCGACAACTGTGGCTCAATTGATTAAATGGAATCCAGTTCTTCTCCCGGCTGTCCACTTAGCACGTTAACAGCACGTCAGCTTCGAGGGAAATTGAATTGAGGTGCAAACAATGTACCCCTGGTGCTCCTGTGAATACAGGGTTCATCCACCTATCAGCACCACCTTGATTGAAAACCTTTCACGTCAGAACAGCGCAAACAAACCCCCTGTTATGTCCAAACACCCAATGTTCCTGTCAGGTCAGGGATGCATGGTGCTCGAGCAGAAACAACCTTCATCTTCCTTCTACTGTGCTGAAGTAATTCCCAAAATCAATTTGTATTGTTTCTGAAGTTATGCTGTACTTGTCCAACGATGTGATATACAGTGGCGCTGACTCAGCACAAGGCCGCGTCAACAGAATGCCAACACATCTTTGGCAAGCGGGTCAGCTCTGCACTTAGTTGTGCCGTAATTTAAAGCATTAAACTACTTTTTTTTGTTCTGGAGTAAAGTTCTAGACGTTATATGATTGATTACGCCCCATAGATTTGACTTGTGGCCGCCAAGCGTCTGGTCATCCTGGCGGGATTGTGCATCGTAAGCTTAAAACCGAACTCTTAAATTGGCTTTGCGTGGCCTAATTGGCACACACTGATTAAATATGCGAGGCAGACCGCAGGCCGCCCTCAGATGGCACAAACACGATAAAAATCAAAGGTCAAATGCTTGGCTTAAAAGATAAGATGCAAGGTCATTATGATGGCGTGGGAGGTGCCTCTGCAACAATCCGAAATCTCTCGCTCTCTCTCACACAAATGCACAAAACCTCGCCTGGCAGCTGCACACCTGTGGGAATATTTCACATCTGCACATCTGCATCAAACTCATCTATCATCCTTTTGCTGGTCTGGACATTTTGGATATTTCCACACAAGTTCGTCTCTATTGTGCATCAGCGTTCACTGGTGCTGGTGATGACGAACTCGTGTATGAAGAGCAGAACAGTGTGTCACAAAATGGATTACCGGGGTACGTTAGTGTGTTAACAGGAGACAAGATCGCAAAGGTCTGAGTGTTTAGTGGTGGTAACTCCGTGTTTGACCTTTTTAAATTATGCATGCAGCAATAGGATCGCAGTTGGAGGCTTGAGGGACGATGGGGAAAGAATAAGAACCTACGGAGCGAGGTTCTTATTCTATCTGACACAGAAACAGGCAGCATGCGTGTAACTGAAGGTGTTGCATTGTCTGCAAATATTCGCCAAATGCATCCTGCAAACCTAGCCACACACACATACACACACCATCACTACTAGAGCGCACACACACTGACCGCGATATGGGGAGGCACCCACTAGTGCTTGGCCTACTTGTGTGTGATTGAAGGCGGATAGATAATGTGGCAGAGTACACACACACACACTCTCTCTCTCACACACACACACAGTTCGTGGTGGGAGGAAGGATGTACTCACATTCCAGGTGCTTCTTCTTCGGGGCCGTCTGCTCATGTGTGGTAGCTTTACACACAGCTCGGGGCACCTCGGAGCCCGTCAGGGTGTACTGAGCCGCAGCGATGCGGTCCGTCAGAGTCTGACCCGACATGTTCTCTCTGCGGGCTCAAACCTCAAGAATGGAACGTCCGACGAGGTCCTATCCTCCTAAGAAACGATCCAAGCTTAGAGCACTTCACACAAAACGTCACGGATCTGAAGTGAATGGGAAGCGAGCGGCTCTGAATGGAATTACGGTTAGATTTAGGTCACATAGCAGGACTAGAACTGGATGATTTCCACTTGATTGGATCAGCACCGTTTCGGGGGAAACAATAATGAAGTCTGTGCCCCGTGAACGACAGAGAGAGAGAGATAGAGAGGAGGAGGGGACAACAGAATATTTTCAAAGTATCGATGGAGTGAACGATCCAAATATCTAATGATGCACGATGCCATGCAGCGCCCTCGTATCGAGCATCATCTCTTTCTTACTGCTCCGCGTTACGTCGACCAGCCTCCCTTGACAATGATGCTGGCTGATGCCTCCGCCACTCTCCCGTCTCCTCCTCCTCCTCCTCCTCTTCCTCCAGCCTCCTGGATAATCCTCTCTGCTCCGCGGATGTCAGCGTGGACGGTTAGGGTACATCACACCCGTAGCCTGGCGACCATCCTCTGCCCCGCGACCTGCGAATCCAGCGCCGCCGCTCGCTCACGACGGCGTCGGTGGACGATGGCGCTTTCGGGTGAGATTTACATGTTATTTATTTATTTTGAAATGTCTTCCGCTGAGCCCCGCCCCCCTAGTCGGAGTCAGGTGACGCGAGCGTACCAACCCTTCACTGCCCTTGAATCCACCCCCAGCACTCATCGCGAGAGTTGGAAGGAGGCGAGGACCACAATGGAGGATGGAGAGGGGAGGGAGGACGCGAAGGGTTAATCAGTGCCACTCACAACTGTCTCTAGGAAGAGGCTGATGCACCACCATGAAGGTCATAGGATTTGGAATGGATGCTGAATCAGTGAATTGTGGGGGTTGTCAGACAGGACAATTTTGAAACTGATTAATTGAAAATACATTGGGCCCCGTTGAGCCATTTATCTCATTAGAAGACCAATCATGTTTCAATGGCTAAATATTACAGTCTTGCAGTCTTCAAATAATCAATCCTTATGTAGTTTGTAAAATATCAATAAATAGATTTCTAAAAACCAGGTGAATCATTTGGTAACACTAGGTGTTCCACGGGCAGCTGTTCTGGGGTTGGAGGGGGCAATCATATTAACTCCATGGACAGCTGACAGCATGAGGATGAACTGAAATGCAAAACAAAGTGATTACAGATGCATTTTGGTAACAAATCTCATCCCCCGGTGTTTGTCTCTGTCTGTGGTACTGATTTGCTTTGCCTACAGCGCATTAGAGGACAGGTGGGTAAGATAGAGGATGATTCTGTGCAATGTGCTATGTAGTAGCTTTAAAACAAAGTTCAGGTTAGTACACAGTGGGTTTTTGAACATTTAAATATCATGAGGATGGGGACAGTGCTCGTAACCCTTCCATTAGAAATCTTTATTTAAGTCACATCAATGTGGAATGGCAGAACACCTTCACTTTGTCTTTAAATGACTCACATAAATTGTTAGACAGTCATCAAAGCTGTTCCATATATACAAATAATTAAAATTAAATACAGGAGTGTCTGAAAAGTAAAACAATTATTATAAATACAAAAAAATGTACAAAGTCAATTTAGTTATCCATTTGTGTCCTAAAAGTCTTCTCATATATAAGTTGAGGTTTTGTCACTAGTGTTGATCTGTAGTCTCCTGATAATGCCCCTCTCCCTTTGCTTTATGTGGTCTCATGTTTTGATAAGGCCCTCTAAAAAGTCTTTTTCAACCATCTCCTCGATGTTCTGCCGAGCCTGGCTCCAGAAGACCTTCTGGCTCTCCAGTTTGTGCCCATCTTTGTGCCTGTGGAATGAGGTGTCTGCATTCGTGGTGTAAGCGAGACCTGAGCGGCTATTGGCCTTACTGTTGAAGACCTGGCTGAGCAGGTTGAAGAAGGGTAAGAGCTGCTCCATGCTGCGGATAACATACAGTGTCAGCATTAAGTGACCGGGCTCCCATAACAAAGTTCTGCTGGAGCAGTCCTCCTCTGGATTTTTCTGTGGGGAAAGAGTGATGGAGAATGAAATGGGTCATCAAAATGTTTCTGCTACCATTGAAACCAATAAGCACTGAGGAAAATAGCACCAGAGCACACTGTGAAATAATGAAATGTGTGGTGTTCATTGTACGTGGGAAGTCCAATTATCAGAATATTGATAAATGCACAGAAAATTGAAATGGTGGAATGTCCAAAAAACATTTTTCATTTTCAGTGAACGTTTATCTGGATTTTCACCTAATCGTTGTTATACTAGTCCTACTAAAATTAAATACCTTGGCTCGTTTCCTAAGCAGCTTGGCCAGTCGAACCACGTAAGGCTTAAACTCTCTCTGATGCGTTCCTTGCCGTCTCACTTCCAGTCCCGAATCATCTGAAGCCTCTGGAATGAATGCCCAACGATACCTGCACCAAATAAGAATAACAGTCTTCAACCGCTCTCACAGAGCTTCGTCCGTATCGCTACTAAACCATGAGGTGAAATTGTGTAATATGCATGATTGACATGCTGTGCATTGTTCATACTGACATTTGGAATTGTGGCAGACTCTCGGGTGGCAGGGCTAACGCCAAGTCCAGCAGCTTGCAAGCAGAAAGATAGAGGTTGAGCCAGCGCTGACTGTTGTAGGAGGTGGAGAAGCCATTTCCTCCGGAGTAGGTGGTCTCCAGTCCAGCTACAGATGGCCCTGATGTCCTGAGAAAAATAAATTGAAAACCATCAAGTACTGTCCCACAGATTTAGTCATCATGTCATGGGTCACCAAGTTACACAAATGACTCAAAGTTCCAAAGTAATATAACAAATTTAAGAACTAAAAGAACTACCAGGAAAGCTCAATCTCAATTTACAGTTGCAAACACATTTCAGTCACATACACGTACCTTGATATGTCCTCATCTGCTGTGAGCTCTTGTTCCATTAATAGAAACACCTGAACCTGAAACAACACATAAATAAAAAGAATTTTGGAGATCGTCTCTCGGTATAAACAAAAGATATGGCATATAAGAAATAAGAGGAAAAGCTGAGGAATGAGATGGCCGCATGCGAGATAATTTGCTCTCACCAGTTCAGTGATCATGGTGGGCCATAGCGATGTGAGATGCTGCGGTGACATTCGCAGAAGCAGAACTCGAAAGAACAGGAACACTTGAGCATGAAGGATGGGCACCTGAGGCAGCCGCAGACTCTCCACCAGACGCTCTGCTCACAAACATACACACATCAGCTTGTAGTCAGACATGTGGGTTCAAATGTAAAAACATTCTCTTTTATTTTTACTTTTCTTCTGCACTGGTCATGCAATGCATACACACGGCAGTGGGAAATGTGGTTACTGTATATCATGAAGTTCTAATAGTAATGTATGCAGCCTAGTTAGCATTTACCCTGTATGTCTGGTAGATACTTCTGGTACTGGTCCACTTCACTGCTGTAAATGGTGAAGGCCAAACGTTTGAGGAGCATGGCCCTCTGCTCCAGCTCAGCATCTCTGTTGGTGAATAGACTGAGAGAACTGCTCTGGGCAACGGCCACACGTGCTACAGCAAAAAAATAAATAAAATTCTTGATTATTCTTTGTGACAAAATTTCATCATTTCAGCTTTAATAAATCTGGCAAAGAGTGATATGTGATCTCACACTTCATCTGACAAAGTGTGAAGAAATGTGCAGCTTACTCATGAGGTCTCTGAAGGTGGTCTTGTCATGGGTCATCAAGTGGTCAATGATTGCTCTCCAGCTGCAAAATTATGTAAAAAATATGGAATTGAGTGACATGAAATTAATATCAAATTAAACCAGGAATCAACAAACTTTTTCCTCTCTGTAATTACTGCATCCTTTCATTTGCATTCCATGTCCCCTTTCAAATAGCTTTGATTGCTGTACATATTGAAGATACATAAGCTATGAAGAATTGTTTCCAAGTTAAATTGTGTACAGCAGATGTATGAGAATTGTATCCAATGTCATTGGATATTTCAATGTACTGATTAACCAGAAATTTGTGTTTGAAAAAGGTTGCAAGGAGCTTAACAGAAATGGGTCGGAAACTCGCCCTCATACAAAAACATCTGGTGAACGGCATTATCAGCTAAATACTGAATTATGCTGCGGGCAAAAGCCTTGAGGCCTACTGGCACCAACATCTTTTCATTTCCACCTCTCCTCCGATTGGCAACATCCTCAAATCTGGGCCAACTGTAGCACTCACTGGCTGACACAGGAGGAGTCCATCTGGAAGAAGGTGTGGTCCATGAAGAGGTCAAAAGCCTCCTTCTTCCACGCCCTGCGAGTGTACTGGTACCCGCTGAGGCTGCTCAGCAATTGGATACAAGCTCGATAACTTGGGGCATTGTGAGCACTGCAAGGAAAAAGAAAATATTGAGTGCTGTGTGTTTTTTAACAACAACAATGGCAACCACAACTCATTGAATGTCTAGAAATTTGAATGCAGCTGAAAAGTCTGTAACTGAGACTTGGTGCCTAGCATTCAAACAGTTTACGTCAGAGAGCGAAAGCAGTGACAATGTATCCACCTGTGGTTGCGGAGGTAGGGCACTACATAGTGCATGATATTAACCAGCAGTGGGATCACCCTTTCCTTCTCATCACTGTAGAAAACCATGTCCAGCAGATGGGCCAGCACCTGACAAACAATCAGAATTCATTGTGACACATACAAAATCTACTTTTCATCAAAGAAGCCGCTGATGGCATGTTTGGTGAACAGGTGCTTTTGAACAGCTTCACACATTTTCATTCATCAATGCTCCAATTATCTATCAACCATTTCATGGCTCCATTGGAACTGTGTAAACTGTTAATTACACTGAGGCAAAGCCAAAGGCATCATAATCAGCTACTCATCATCACATGATCAGCCCAGACAGAGGAGGTAGGTGATGCTAAAGAATTTACAGCATCTATTATAAGTTGGGGTATGAAAGCGGTTGCAGACCAGCATCGCTTTTCGAGTGTTTTGTGGGCTGCTGATAAATCTGAGTGGGAGAAGCTTGACATGCAATAAAGGTGCTTACTCAATGAGCCATGGTCTCTCGATAAGAAAATTACACTTGTGTGGGGAGGAGAGAGCGCAATCAGCGACATATGGGTGTTTTACCTCAGCCAACAGCGTGAGGGCATGAACGCTGTAGACTGATGGAGTGAAGCTGGAGTCCTCCATCACTGTGAGCATTAAATCTAAACACACACACACAGAGGCCAATTGTTAGTGCATGCACAGTAGCGGTAAACAGCCTGACATGCCCAATCATTGAAATAGTAATAAAGTTTATTCATCTGTTCATTTCTAATATCAATGTAGATTAGAGCTGTTTTTGGCATAGCTTGTTTTTAGCAACATACCTTCAACATCGGTTTCCAGATTTGTTCCATCCACCACTATCTGAGGAGAAGCCTTGACCTCCAGGTTTCTCCTCAGCCATGTGGTTTGCTCTAGAGAGGAGCCAGCGATCGTCCCAATGGCTTCTACCACTTTATGGGTCACATCCTAAACACAAAATCACATTTTTGGTCACACTGATTCATCGTAGTTCCTTCTTGAGTACAAGACTGATACGACTATGTTCAGTGACTTGAGTAAGATTGAACAACTAAATGTGCACAGTGCAAAGTACCTGCAGTTCGCGTTGGTCCTTCTTGCTCTCCAAATTGGGATTCTTTAAAATGAACTCATTCAGAACTCTGGAGAAGAGCACAAGTAACAAAGTTGGACATTGGAAGGGCAGTAAGGTACTGAATAATGCCCGTAAAGGGGGACAAAAACAAACTAACCCTAATATGAGGAACTGTCCTGGTGCAGGCAGACCTAGCTGCACTGAGTCCTTAAGCAGGGCCAGCAGAGATGGCCAGCTATCAACCAAATTGGAAACGGGGATCCTGTGGAAGTAAGAAATGAGAGTCAATGGCATGAGAAAAAGCACCACAGCAAAGGTGTTACTGAGAGCCAGTTGCCTCACCTCTGGACATAGGCATAGAAGAATTGCAGCATGCACACTTCTAAGGAGAGGTGCTTCTGCTCAAGAGGGTCAACGATCATGTAACACAAGTGAGGAAAAGAAAGAAAGTAATTTAAGTAATATAGACATTTACTTGCTATGTGAAAGACTGTAATTTAGGGCCCACCTTTTCCTTTGCGATCGCAGGTGGCTGTTTCAGCACCTCTTTCACTGTCTGCATGACGGTCTCAGTCCGCATTGCACTTACTGAACGGACCAGCTCAACTAACAGCAGCTGCTCTTCGCTGGCAACGGGAATTACCTGGGAAAGATATTAAAAAACTGTGAATAAAGTGCAATCAATAGCATCGACGAGAGGATATGGGCAAATCATTACATAATTACTATGAGAACTGTCTTGACGAGCGCTAAGATGATATAAGTGTTTGCGACACCCACTTTATTCCTGACTGGAGTCTTGACCTGTTTTCTTTCATTCCAGACGTAAGCGATAGCTGCCATAAAGTGAGCACCATGATTCATGGATATTGGACCAAGCAGCTCCAAGATTTGCTGGCGGAGATTCTGCAAAGTAAATGTTAAAAAGTCACACCTGGACAAATGAACAAAAGTCCATCGACAAAAATGTTTTTTGAGGTACAATATCTACATCATTGACCCAGACTGATTCATTATTTTTCCACATCACAAGACATTTCTGTAGCAGTGTAAGTTGTGTTGCTGACAGTACCTTTGTGGATCCCAGGTTAATGTTGGAGGAGGAGGCCGCGCAGGCAGAGGCTGGCTTGTTATCAGCCTGATGGAGGATGCTCCATAGCAGAGTGACGGAGGACATTATGGTATGAAGGATAGACAGGATGCCTGAGCGAGCCTCTGCTAAGTGCTTCTGGTCCACGCTGACCTGTAACTGAGGAGCACAGTGAGCACGAAGACATTAAACGCTTTGTGGAAACATAGTGTAATACAGCTGGTGTCTCTATTGTGCCACGGACCGGGTTAATGTGAGAAAATATTTTCTTGGAGTAGCCTACAAGGTGTGGGAGATAAATACATTGGAACAGAATGATTCAACCGGCAATATAACATATAAACAGTAAGTATATGCAAATACAAGTAATCATTGCACTGAATAAGTAGGAGCCATGACTTTGTTTATCAGAGATGTTGGGGCAGTGTAGAGGTCATGAGCGCACAGCACCAAATGATCCATGGACCTGTACCGGTCTGTCACCGAGGGTTGGGGACTACTTATGCAATATATCTTGTGTGAAAATATAAGAGCTTTAAGTGCTCTTGCACTACAAATAAGTCACAGTAGACAGCATTTTTTTTTTTTTTTTGCCAAAAGACCCACTGATTTATGATACCCATAAGTTATGGATGTACTACTCCTTCACCTGGTGGTATTGGAAAGAGGGATCAAGGAGACAGTAATGGATGATTGCTGTTATTCCTTCCAGCACTGTCAGAACCAGGTCAGGGGGGATGCAGAGAGCCATCCACTGGGGTCTAGAGGAGAGAGAGACAGTGAAAGTCAGTCGTCTTCAGCTTTGAACAAGAGGAATACAAATACTATTTGGTGATCGAGAGCACCATCTAGTGAGCAAAACCATACAAGGTCAAAAGGCAGAACCTGATTCCTCGGTTGACAGATTGAAATTTTCTAATAATGATGTGGCCTCTGACACAACACACCTATATCTGCATGGAGTATCATACCTGACATCAGTTATTCCAGTCTCATAGCGGTACTGCAGGAGAAGATTGTCCAGGTTTCGACACAGCTGCAGGGTGACTGAGGCCACCACCCTCCTGAGGACCCTCCCCATGTACGGCAGGGTGGTTGTGATGAGTCCTATCCACTGTGGATGCATCTTACACGCATGATGCTGATGCAGAGCCCTGATGACTGCGCACAGGAACATACCCTGTGCCGTGATGGGTTGCCCGTGCAGGTACTGCAATGATGTCATTGGCTGCTGAGGGTTGACGTGTTCCACTTCCCCGCATAAGAGTTCAAACCCTTGTCCGGCTCCACCTCCTGAGCCCCCACCGCTAGGCCCCCCTCCAACTGCGCTTCCCTCTCCTCCCTCCTCGACTGGTAGGAGGACTCTGTGCTCGAGGACGACGAGGCTCTGCAGCAGTCTCAGCAACTGGGATTGGACAGCGCTGCAGCTATCTATCTGATCCTCTGACAGGTTTATAACGCTGTCCTCTGACAGGCCTTCCTCCACTGTGGCAATATTTACTCCTGCTAGACGCTGCTCATACCATTTTTGGGCGCTGAATATGGAAGAGAGAAGGCAGTGAAGAACCACTTTTTGAACTTTGCACTTAAAAAGTACATCACTGATGAAGCTGGCAAAGCCCTTAGCAGAGACTCCGGTGACTTTGACTAGCTCAGTGAAGAGGAGAGTCAGGACCTCCACACTGGTCAGCTGCATGGCCCGGTTCCCTGCCAAGTCCTGGGGGCTTGTTGCTACATGTGCTGAATAATAGCTCCGTAAGAAATAGAGACAGAGCGAGATGATGATTTCCAGGTACATGGCGCTGCGAAAGGAGTGAGAGTGAGAATCCTGGGGAATGGGACAGTAGAAGTCCTTGCCCATCACGGACACCCTGTGTCGGGCCAGTAGGTTCTGAAGCAAGGAGAGCTGTGGAGTGTAGGTATTGTTGATGCTGGTTGTGGAGATGGCACTTACAAACCCCGAAGGAGCGCTTCTCAACATGGCTGCGACAGCAGATAGGGCATGGAGTGCTCGGGAGGAGTCGTACAGCTGGAGATAGAGCAGAACATGCTGGTACAGGGGGTGGATATTAAAGCGAGGCGGGGCAGATGATGATCTACGTCCTGCTGGAACGCTTACTCCAGAGCCGCCGCTGGGCGACCCCATGTCGCTTTCAATTTCCGACACCTCGCCCTCGCCACAGCTGTACCAATTCTCTAAATCAAGACTGTCCCCAAAGAATATACTGGGTGGCCGAAGCTTTTCGCTGTGATTTGCTGCCTTTCTGAGCCTCTCTTCCTCTTTCCTCTTGGCCTTCTTGATCTTGGGCTTTGCTCCAGGAGATTTATCTGCCAGTCTTTCCATTATCTTGCCTTTCAGACTGAGCTGTGTGCTACTATGGCTGCGCTTGCGGGACTGAGGATCGTCCACTCGCAGGTTGTGGTCTGGAGTTGCTGGTTCGGAGCTGTCGGGCAAAGTTACAATGGAGGGCGACGAACTATGACGGGTGAGTCCATCTCTGTGCTCTTCTTCTGCGACTGTATCAGCTGTTGCTACAGACAGGAACTCCAGCGTGCCTTCGGCCACCATCTCTGGAAGTGTCTGATGATTGGAGCCGTGATTGGGGACACAATCAAGACGAGGACCAGCTGAGGTGTCTGACGTGGTGCTGTCTGTGTCCGTCTGTGGCCAATGTTCTGGTGGCACTGGGGCCTCTGCAGGGGCCTCTTCTACTGAGCTCACAACTCTGTCTAATAGTTCGCCTATGACACAAGAAACAGCATCCACGACAGAGTCCTCAGACATGTCATCCGAGGAGCCAGGCAGCGGTTCTGAGCCAGTGACTGTGCTGTTGGCGCCATCTGCCTCCTCAAAGCTGCCATTGTCAGCTGCTGATGAGTGAGAGGCTGTGGACTCCGAGCACTGAGGCTCCTCCTGTGGATCAGCAGGCTCGCATTCACCTGCAAGATGCAAGTTCTCACTGCTCAGGCTGAGTAAAGACAGGCTATCACTGAGGGGGTTGACCGTCAGACAGAATGGCTCCATGTCACCAAGCACCAGGTTTTGGAGCTGGTCTTGCCCCATCTTCTGACCATGACCCTGACCAAAGTCTAGAGATAAAGAAAAAACATGAACAAAATGATTATATAGAACATAATGTTAATTTTGAGAGAATGTAAGGGTGATGTCAAGTTAGATCCTCCTACTGTCAGAGAAGCCAGAGTCCCTTGTGTAGACTGGCTCTAATAGTTCCTGATCGGGTGGATTGGGGAGGGTTTGGGTCCAGTGGCGTTGTGCTTGTACTCTCTGGATGGACACTCTGTGAGTCTTAGGGTGAAGGAGGAGAAGGAGGAGGGGCTCCAGCACACGAGCGATGTCGTGTCTCTGCAGGACCTGATTCAACCAGGCCCGGCCAACAGCACTTGTGCATGGATCCCAGTAACTTAAACAATCCAACATTATGAAAAGGGATCTGAAGAGACAAGAACAGATAGAAGGACCAAAAATTGAATGACAACAAACAAAGGTAACACTTTGCACAGTGCTACACTGATAGAAAACACAGCAGCAGCATGTTATATAATGGAATTACATACCTGTCAAATGTGCGACTGAAGGGAGAGGACTTGGTGAGGTTCAGATCCCGTGTCAAATGCCAAAGCACAGAGAACTTCACATGTGCTTCAAGCCGAATTCTCTAGAAGAAAACAATGGAAAAAAGACAAGGCATGAACATTAAGTAACAGATTTACATGTATTACATTGAGTATATTTGTGAATGTGGTCAGACAGCTATTTGTATTGTGCTGACCTTGTCCCTGTGCATGAGTTGCTGACTGATGACATCTTCACAAATGCTAGAGGATGGCACAAGGTTGTGTAGCTGGTAGAATAGCTCCACACTGCGTTGGTGATGCTGAGGAGTTCCTTCACTCAACTGGTCCCACAAGATCAAAGCCACATTCTAGGCAAAAGATTGGATGTTAAATCATTTACTAAAAAAAGATCAACAAAAAATGAGCAAACATGAGCAACATATGTCGTGTTATCAATTTCCATGTTATCTTTACCTTAAAGAAGTCTGTCTTGTCAGCCATATACTTCAGTATTCCCTGAGTGAGTGGTGGTCTGATGACAACTGCTACTCGACCCTGACTCGGGCTCATGGGCTGCGAGGTCTCAGAACTTCCACCAGACGCGACGCTCTCGGCTGTCACCATGGCCACAGACTGGGTAAGTCCCACCAAGTCCATTAACAGGGAGATAGCCACAGCCTGCAGGCTGAAGTCACCAGCCAAGCAGCAGGCATCCATCAGTGTCTGCAGCCACACGGGCAGACGCAAGAACTCACCATCTGCAGAATGAACACAGACTAAGGATCTCAAAGATGCATTTCAAAAGCTGTCCAACATTTCTGTATGCTACTTATGCAACACCAACTCAAGCATTTCTTCATGTCAATGACTGGTAAGTATTGGAACAGGGTCTTACGGATGTGCTCTTCCTGAGAGGATGAGGCCTTGAGGTTTCCTTCTGCGATGTATACAGGAAAACTGGAGCATTCTAGGAAGAGCTGGCAAGCAGCTGTGAAAGCAGCGACGCACTTGCTTTGGACCGGCACAGGCTCTGAATGAAGCTGTGGTTGGACCATGTGTCCATTCCTTTGGTTGCCTTCAAAGGCCATTGGCCCTGAATGCATCACTTCACCTCTGTCAACCCCTGTCTTGTCAGTTATGTACAACATTATCAAGCGGGAGAGAAACTGCTGGAAGTGCTCCAGGCAACACTGCATGACCGGCTTGTCCAGAGACTTGGTCTGCAGAGGGCCAGAAAAACGACAGCCTGTCTTGACGGGATGAGACAGAGGTGTGTGATCCGCCTCTTCCGAACCATCGCCTTGATACTGAACAAAGTCTGTGAAGCCACTTTCTGCGGAACGCGGTGGATTTTCTCCATCCACAAATACCTCCTCTCCCTCACGTTGCTCCACAGTCGGGGGAGAGGCCTGTGGGAGGAGCACAAGCACATCAGTACATATGAGATATTTATGCTCTGATGGATGTGGTACCTCAGTCAATTCTAGTCCCACTTTTTTCCTTTGGGACAAGATTGAGCTGGGCTCAGCTGTTTCCTAATCATCTTTGGTTATTGTCTACTTGCCCTTGGTCATGTCCCTGATGGAGCTACTTCAAACCATTCTGTCCATATTCATCTCTGGGCATGGGGCCTAGTCTTGTTTGAATCGTGACCCACTAAGCTCTTAGTTGAAGGTAAAAAATATTTAAATTGCTGGGTGAGTCCGGGAGGGCCACAGGTTACAAACTGGCATTTGTTGTGATAAAAATCATCAAATATTTAGCATCAAAGCGATCTAAAATGGCAAAAGCCTTTCATAGAACCACCAAGCTAACTGCAGCACAGCGCTGGAGGCTGACGGGAACCGACATGGGGCAGCAGGGTACCTGTTCATGGTCGAGGGCACACAAATGACAGTCTAAACTAATTAGGTTTTGACCAAACACTTGTTGGGATAAGTAGCGAAAGTTGAATAAGTAGGTCAAAGTCAGGTTTGTCACTGATGCATCAAACATCCTCTGTGCTCACCTGTTTGTCATCTTTGGCTCCAACTTTTTCAGCTGAAGCAGTTGAGGACGTGGTAGTAGAGCTGTTGAAGCCCTGACTCTTGGGGCCTGATGGCAGGGAAAGAGGGGACACCAGTGGTGGCTGGACTTTGCTGAGGATCTTGGAGCAGAGACGAAGGCAGTGTGTGAGTTCCCCGAGGCCCAAGGCCTGCAGATGAGAGGTCAGAGCCGCCACCATGCGCAGCAAGAGTTGGGGGAGGTGCTCCGTTTGTATCTCTATGTAGGTTTCCTGGGGGGAGGCCATAAAAGAAATAACTTGTGAATACATGTTGCATGCACGTGGACGGAGGGTCGACTGAGAGATGAAGATGAAGATGGTCAAGGCTAAAATATCTATCGGTGTTATGCCCCTAGAATGATGTTTTCAAAATGAGCCCGACTGAACAAATTAAGCCTGACGCAGGAAAGATTCTTGACGCAGACATTTCACCAAAATGTAGAAATGTCAAACTTTGTCAAACTTTCTGTCGAGATTTAATTTCGCAACAGAACCTTTTGACACAACAAAAAAAAATAGAAAATATATATTAAAAACATATAAGAATATATGTAAAAATATATATCGCATTTCTCAAAAAATATGTGAGCAATGAAGGAGCATTGACTGAAGGCTCGCTAAACATGGAGGACAAACACACTGGGCAGAGATAGCATTTTTACAAGATCCCCACCAAACAACCAGGGCTGATTTTGCCAAATGCAATGACACATGACAGGTTCGATCCCATTTAGCTGTGGGATCCCAAAGGTTTTTGATCATAGAACGATCACAGCGAAGTAGAGCGGAGGTGAGGACATTGCAGAAATGTAATCGTAGCCTCAGTGAAGCAGGATGAGGTGAAATAGCAGGAAAGAACAGTACTTTACCTGGCAGATTACCCTCATGCTTCTAGTAGGCTTCAGGGAGAAAGAGCAAATAGTTTGAACAGACAGAAGCAAGCAAGAGCACAGGCCAACACTTTGTTTGCAGAAACACACTTTCAACATGCATTCTTACATTCAAGAACACACACGCATATCCTCTAGTACTCACACAAACAAGTAACTGAAATTACAAGAGAGCAGGAATATCCAAACTATTCAGATTGGAATTACTGTCCAGAGACAGGGACATTCCTGAGACGAAGCAAAGTATTTTAGCTAGAAAAGTAAATTAGGTTTGTTTTGATCATTACTGAAAACAAAGACATAGCGTCTAAGAATTACCCGAGGATACACACCCAGAGATACATACAGAGACATCTCTGTTTTTATCATGGGAAGCAAATCTGAAGGATTTATGACGGGTTAAAGTTGTGAGCAACTTTGGTCACAAAGGTGTGTACTCCCTGGGAGAGGGGAAGAGTAAAAAACGGGGAGAGCGAGAAATAAATTTTCAGAAAGCGAAGAAAAGGCAATAGAAATACATTGAAAAGTAAAATACATCCCATTTTGGAAGACGATTATAAGACATAAAAAGTATATCAGGACACAAAATGAGAAAGAAGGAAAGAAGGAAAGAAGGAAAGAAAGAAAAAAAGAAAGAAAGACAGAAAGAAAGAAAGAGAGAAAGAAAGAAAGAGAAAAAAGAAAGAGAAAGAGAGAAAGAAAGAGCAGACTTATGTATGATAGAACAGACTCACCAAAGACACAATATCTAGGAGAAAATCAACAAGCTGACAGAATTCCACCAGGGAAAGTTCTGGGGGATCAGAACTCGCAGCATGTTGTGGTGCACATGGCCTGTTGTTGATGGTCCTCCTGCAACAGCAACATGATTATAATCCTAAAAGATGCTATTTGTAGAATTGTGTGAATTACTTTTCACTTCTTTCAATGAAAATAATCTCTCTCTCTCTGTCTCTCTCGAGCAACAGAGGGATGTTATTTCTCCAAATTTCAACTCTGAGCACCTACATGTGAATTGAATATATACAAACCTGCAGCACTCCTCAAACCAACGAGCGATGTAGTCCCACATGTAGTATGGCTCAAAGGAATTGAACAGCAGATTGGCTGTTTTAATCAGCTCTGCGGTCTTCTTGTTCTCTCTTAACTTACTAAGAAATAAATCACAAACTAAAATGAACAACAATATTTTCATTGCATTTACAATGAGAACCCCTCTAAATTTTGCAACCATTTTCATATTTTGTTGGAGCATTCTCTCAAGTGTTGATAATAATCATTACTTATAACTTGGAGTGATCAACTGGTGTAGCAAGATGGCAGCTAAACCATCACTGACCTGCTGAGGTGTGCGTGATCCTTGCTGAACGGACTGTGATTTTGAAGGTCCAATTCTGTTTGGCATTGTGTGTATAAAGTCCGAAAGACCTCTATTAGAACATCCTCGAGGATAGCTGGACCTATGAGGTACATAAAAATCAACATACTTCATTTCACAGGCCATTAAACATTCAATACTATACTGATGCAACCTTGCCTTTTTGCATGGACTAAATCCACAGATCTTGCTGTTGTTTTCAAGAAATTAACAAGACAAGAGATGAGCGGCATTTTGTGATTTTTGTACATGAAGAATACATGGTTAATTTCTTAAGAATACCAAACGGCTATCTGTGTAGCTCTGCATTTATCCATATCAATATTTTTCAATTACAAAAGCATTGGAATACTGCTTCATAGGCATTTCCTGGGACTAGTCCTAACCTGCAGAGACCAATATAACCTCCTTCATCTTTGTGGCATGAACCAATGTCACCAAATCTGCTGCTGGATTAGGTGAATAAATAATTCATGTTCCTGATCATTTTAAGTGGCCTCTAGGACTGCTGTATGACATAAAATATACATGCATTCATTTGTGATGACACGCTGCCATCCTAAACCAACACTGTGTGCTCTTAAGAAGGACTCAGATTGGTAAGTTACCAAGCTCTGGTTTATCCAGTAGACTGATCAGGATGCGAAACGGCTTAAGGTCATGCATGAGGATGCTTTCCTCTTCCCCACCCCTGGCCTTGCCCTGCAGTATCCCAACCATTGCCTGAAGAGATAAATACAAATGCAAACACAGGCATAAACACACAAGCACGTAAGACTTTGGGTTATGTTTAAAAGATATACAGTAATAGCACACGTAAATGTGCACTATTTTCTATACTTTGGCTAGTTCAACATGCAGTTGTGGATTTTGAAATTCTTATCCCAGAACAGATCTTTCAAAAGTGCAGAAGCTTGCCAGGTCCCATTTGCTATTTTCTGTGTGTTTGTGTTCTGTTTCACGCTTCAGCTGCTTTGCAAAGGAGCAGAGGCCCAAACAGAAGGTCCCTGTAGTACTGACAGTCTCCCACTGGGGGAGCTCCAAAACAATCCAGACCAGATGGCCCCGTTCCAACTCCTGACGCTCGGTAACTCATCATGTGCCATGATGGTGATTTGCCTGACACAAGAGTATTGGTGTGTATCTATGCATGTCTTTGTGGACAAGAGAGAGATGGCTTCAAAGTGTAGGATGGGAACAGGAGCTGAAGTGAGTGGGCAATACGCCCTTTTATCTGTTCATGCCACTTGGAGGGACAAAAAAGGGTGGTAAGGGTGCACAATAGGATGAGTGCCTGGCAAGTCTACAAATTTTTGAAATCATGCCCCATTTTAGCCTTTGCTCAAAAGTATGAGTCCTACCTGGACAAGCATGTCTTTAGAGAAAGTGTTGAAGTAGTGGCTGGCGTGCTCCTCTGGGTTGCTCTGACGTGTGCTGCGAGGGCCTATTTTCACCCCGTTGTTGTCAAATCCTTCAAAGAAGCAAATACATATATCCAGATTAGAACAAATGTTTTCCATACCGCATTAACGAGCAACACCAGAGGTAAAACAAAGGGGAAAGGTAAAAATTATTCAGAACTGTGAGGCTGTTTGCTATTTGCACAGTAGAACCATTTGCACATTTCCACGAGCATTGCCACTTTCATCTCAGCGCACATCCAATGAGCACATGACTCTTGAATTGCTAATGTAGAGACATACGGTTTTAAAAAAAAGTGCATCTTGGACCTTATTCTCTGTGCTTTTTTACTCAGTTTGGAAACTGGCACTGTATATCAAAACTAAACCTATGCTATGAATAAACTAGAATCTATGATAACTGGCAATGTTTGTGTAATGTTCACAAATTGCAAAGTTGTCTGATGAGTATAAGGTGGAGACCTGCGAAATCCATCCTGACACTTACCAAATTTTCATCCACAGAGAGTTGCAAACAAGGGAAAACAAAGTAAGATGATGACCACTGAGGTAAAGCCATGGTGCTTAGTATTAGATGAAAAAAAATGCGGCAAACG
>OMPJ01046138.1:0-27220 GCA_900312935.1 Carapus acus | reverse complement strand
GAGCAGATATATCTCCCTATCCGTTCAGAATTAGATACATCTAAACCACAGGTGTCAAACTCAAAGCCCGTCGGTCAAATGCGGCCCGTAACATGATTTTATGTGGGTCTTAAATCGTCATCAGGGGCCTTGAGGGCCACCGCTATGCTGACGTGGCCCCTGTTGAAGATGAGTTTGACACCCCCCATCTAAAGCAATGTTTAAATTAGGGATGTCCGATATTGTCTTTTTTGCCGATATCCGATATGCCGATATTGTCCAACTCTCAGTTTACCGATACCGATAACGGCCAATACCGATATGTGCGCCGGTAAACGCTTCAGGAACACATAGGCACTATTTCGGTGTAACGCAAGCATTTTAAAGCAAAAAAATCCGATACCGACGATACATTTTTATGGTAATATCGGGCCGATAAAATCGGTGGGCCGATATTATCGGACATCTCTACAAAATTTGTTTATGTTTGTGATTGTATTGTTTCACCAATTGCAAAGTTGACTGATGAATATGAGGTGGAGACCTGGGAAATCCACTCTGACACTTACCAAATTTTCATCCACAGAGAGTTGCAAACAAGGGAAAACAAAGTAAGATGATGACCACTGAGGTAAAGCCATGGTGCTTAGTATTAGATGAAAAAAAAATGCGGCAAACGCATGTTTGTGTAACATATGCATGACAATTAAACCACAACAAAATTAACACCATAGAGTACTGTGAATATGCAACCCATGTTATGACCTGCATTGATGCAGCATTGGTCCACGAGAGAATATAGATGTACACTAAAAGTTGTCTCCTAGCATATCTGTTTGTATACTGTATTTGTGTGTAATTTTGTACCCAGCAGCCAGGCGTAGAGTCTGCGATTGAGGGACATGTCTCTTCTCAAAACCACATGAAGAGCTGCTGACAGGATTCGGATCATGTCAGGACGTGTGGCCTGAATGAAACACAACACGCAAGACTTGAGTTTCACCGCTTTTCTTTCATACACACAGACATTGCTACAGACAGTGTTACATATGTTAACACACATCTCCAAAGAGACACATGCATATGTGTATAGACACACTGCCAAATTGAAGGGCAGAGAAATATGTGTCCAACAGTAATACCCCACTCAGTGCCAGTGCACCAAACCTATGCTGGACTATCCATAAAAGCTAATGTTTGATCAGCGTTTCTGTATTCAAAAGACACAGTCATTGCACGTGATCTCTTGTGCTTGAGTGCTTCCGGCAGTTAGTGTCTCCTTACCTGACTCATGTGGAAGGGGAAGCAGAATAAGATCAAGTCAAGGGTACTTCTCTGTACCAACACACTCGAGTCTTGAACTGAGGTACTGACAGCCTCCACCTGCAAGGGCCCGAAAAACAACTCTTATTGATCTGAGAGTACACCACAGAGAACAACCTACAACTTAAGCAATAAGTCTGCTTGCACTTCATAGTCCACAGGCAATTATTAGAAGTGTAGTCCACTTGTCCACTTGACATTATTAGAATGTTACTGCTCTTCTTACGACGTCAAGGTATTATTAGTAGGTCATGTATCTGCACCTGTTACTTTATTCACAGCCAGAATATTCAGTCACATACCATGAGCTCGATGTCACTGCCCATAACATAAAGCTGGTCCTCCATTGAGAGTTTCCGATTAAGGTGCAGCAGAACAAAAGAGACTCCTGGGAGACGCACGGCGGGGCTGGTGAGGATGCTGCCCCACAGGGCACTGTAGAAAGCTGACTGCTCCACCACAGCAGCCACTTTCTCCAAAAGGGTGTTTGTTCTATTACAAAACACAATCATATATGGATATGGTGACAGCATCTCTTGTAACAATACTGAATTAACAAACAAGGAGATTCTACACAATCCAGATTTGCCTTTAGCTCTGGTCAGGGCTTTCACATTAGTTGATCGTATGTATTTTTGTATTTTTCTGACCATCTGTGGTCTCCTTACCTGTCATAGTACTCTGAGCCCTCCTCCAGACCAGGCAGGACCCCAGTCAGAAGCCCCTGCAGACCTGGCTTCAAGGTCTTCCCAAGAGGCAGATAGTAAGTTTCATAGAGTCCCAACAGCACAGGCTTGACTGACATGGCAGCGTTGGAGAGTAAAGGGAAGAGCCCGGAGCTGCAACAAAGGCAGGAGAGATACAACATAAGATGTGAATTTCAGAGGTGGTAGGGGTAGAAACATTGATCACAGCAATAAAAATCTGGTGAGGAGAAACGTATGTACCTATAGAGAAAGAGGTCTTTGGCCAGCCTCTTGGGTCCAATGATCTTGAAGATGATCTCATAGGTCTCCAGTGCCTTGCGGTGGACCCCGCTGGGCAGGGCCGGGTGAAGACATTGGGCAAGCCTCTTACCTATTGTCAGCTTTTTGGGGACCACTTGGTATTTGGCATTATTCTGCAGAACCTGTGTCCAAAAAAAAATTTGTATACTTGATTAGATTTCATAATGTCAAAGCAAAACTCTGTCTTCGTGATCAATACGGCGTCACATATAAACTAAATCTGACATGTCTGAAGTGATGGGGCTCTTACATCGTCCATACATATATCAAAGAAAATCACGATCGGAATTGTTTTAAATGTTTACTTTGATTCAACATGTCTGGTCATGCTTGTTCGACCAAAATGTTCATCATTACCTTGTTGAGTTTTCCCAGTGCAGAAATGAGATCCGCCCATTCACTAGAGTACTCAAAGTTCTTGAGGGCTTTGTCCACTGCTGCCACATAGTTCCTGTACTTGGAGTCACTGAGCAGCTCCACTTCCTCAGCATTCATTCTCCTGAACAGTTAATATTCTACCATGAAACACCAAGCACGCACAAATTCATCACAACAGCAACTGTGGAGAGAAAAGCGTGAGAGAGACAAGCAATGGAGATGAAAGTGGGAAGTTATAATTGTAAGAGTCTTGCACATGCAGTGGCGGCAGTAGGTTTTCACTTATGTACTGTGAATTAATTCATAGGTGGTTGTATTTATACTTGCTCTGACAACAACATTGAACTAAAACATTCTTTTAACCGGGCAGGAACATTTCTGACAAGACGCCAAGAGACAGTGTCTACACAGTTCTGTAGCGATCCGCATTCATGGAATGCAGCTGTTGCCATTGTGTACAACAATGCTTATCTTTCAGAAAAGAAAACGTGACCATGAAGGGTGCAGACTGATGAGACTGGTGGGATCTTGCATCGATAAGCAGTATACCCGCTAACCATGAAAACAGCCTCTTGTTGTCAAACGATGATGTTAATGTCTACGTGGCTCACAGGAAACCACAGGAAGTTTGCTTGTCAGCTACAGACAAACAGTCCTGACTCACTCCACTTTGAAGAAATCTAATGAATGAAATATAAAGGAGATGAATAGGGAGGTTTCCATAATATAACCACATAATCAAAGGTCATGGTAGGTATTAATGTGACCTTTACCATGAGACATCATCTCCACAACCATAGAATCATGTGGTCTTTTGGTGCGTTCCACAAAGCAATAGCTTATTGATTTATTTCCTACACATCATGATTGTTAGGATACTTACAATCCAAGAATATTACGGGAAAATTGCAAGAATACTTCAATATTCAGCATACTGTTAGGATGCAAACTTTGTGTGACAAGGCCACATTACCTCCACTTAATGTTTCAAGTTTGTAGAATGATAGACATAGTTTCTAAGCCCATAATTATGGGTGCCATACGAATGTTATGTATTATCAACATTTTCGATTGCGGAATGTTGAAGAAATGTAACAGCTGCTGTTGAGGCACCTTTTCCTATGCACTACCTGTCAGTGCTACTTGTGTCTTCAGCGGTGGTCTAACTTGTGTTCTCGGGCACGAACAACACCATATAATAATAAACAAAACCGCTGAGCACACATTTTGACAGTCTCTCCCGTATCAATGACACGGACTTGATAACTCGTTACCTGGGCGGATAGCAATCCCTCGCTAGCGAGGTGTGGGGATTCTGGAGCTAAAACGAGCATTATCGGCTAATATAGCACTTGGTAAACATTAGCAATGCGGGGAGATGTGTGAACCTACCTGTATGGGCAACGGTCCGGCAACTGTCATTTAATTATGCTGCTGAATCTGACGACAGCACAGCAATTAAGAACGTCAGAATAGCGGCTAGCGGGCAGGTTAACGTCAGCTCCTGGGGTGCAGATGCTGGGCCCAGCTGCTCCGAAGGCACAACTTCAACCAGGTCAGGACATTTGACTGAAAGAGCTTCGACGGGAGGAGGCGTTCCGTGAGGGTCTACGTATTATTTTATTTCTCGTAATATGTTCCATTTTGACGAGGAGCTCCTATGGACATTTGGTCAGGTCGGAGGAGCGGAAATAACAAAGCAGACAGCTCCCACACTGCACTGCAGCTCAGCGGCGCCGCTTCCGCATCGACGTTTTCCGCCGCGGTGGATCATAAAGCCTATGTTGATAGGCAAGGCCAATTAAGCATGTCTTCAAAATAAAACTCTGCAAGTCCTTGTCCACATACGGTGATCACAGACTTCATTTTTCAGAATAACTAATAAATTTATTTTGAAATGTCAAAGCGGAAGTTAAATCATGTGTTCATCAACCGAACAGGTTTTTGCGGTAGCGTAAACCAGTGGTGACAGCTTCTCGGCTACCTTTACCAAATACTAAAAATCTGCCTTTGTGTTTTCGTCTGTCTAGTAAAGTTAAGTGTTTACCTCTCGCACTATCCCAGCAGTAGGTGAATTGCTTGTCGTATCGTTTTTAACTGTAGTTGGTGTCGCGGGGTACTGCATGGCGTGTGTGGAGATGCCATCTCCGACACATGGAGCTGGATTCTTTGTGGAACTCAGGAAAAAACTGCAGAGTGGAATTCTCATTGTTCAGTGAGTAATATTGCATTTTTTCTTTGAGTATTTCTAACTAGATAAGCTAATGTAACACTCCTAATTTAACTCTACAACTCTAGTGTCCGTAGTATACTGTATGTCTAACGTTACCACAGTGCATTGAACTGAGCACTTAATTTTTGTAGTTTTCTTTTAAATTATTTTAAGTAGATTGTATGTTTTTGCTTTTTAGACCATTACAATAAAAAATGCCTCCTCTGCATCAATCTTCAAACACGGCGGTACTGTTATGGTTGTGATTTAAAAAAAAAATGGTACCCCATTTACGCTCTGGAACTTTCCTCTGCAAGCTTAAAAAGACGAAAAAACTTAATCCGAAACATTCTCTGTTGTCATTGTGGTGAAATAACGCGTGTTATATTAAGTCCCACGTTAGTTACGCCTGGGATTTATGTTATGCGCCTGTAATAACGCTAGGAGGCGATAAAACATTAAAATCATAGTTTCCAGCCGTACAAAATTAATCCGCCTCTAACTAATTCTAGCTGTTTTCCGAGAGGACATTTTCAAAAAAGGTTTAATATAAATGTATGATTTACTTGTATGAATGTACAATTGAATTATGCATATGAAAGATCATGGCTGCTAATCCACTTTTCACTAATCATTAGCGTGTTTCCCCTGAAATTGTAGGAAAAATGTTGCTGGAGGTCCTGCTGAGGTGACTGTCAGAGGTGGAGATGCCAATATCCACATCAGAGCTCCTAAAGCTGAGATGACTATATCGTTGCCTACAGGAGTCAACTTAGTGCAGGGATGCTGCATCCCAACACCCACACAGGAACCTGATGGAAATGAGCTGCATTTCAGACTGCAAATCAATGTTGACCAAAGCAACAATGAGGGTATACGTCTTTTAATTCAAGCAAAAGAGTGCTAAAAGTAAAGATTCTACTTCCTAATGTTTACCCAGAATTCCCTGGATTACGTATCTGGATGATCAGACCATCTATCTTAAATTCCCCTAAACTTTTGGACTGAGCGAAAGTACACAGCAAAGTCATTGCACAACATTCCGAAACTTGTGAAAGTTTCAGTCATTTGTGAGTTATGGCACCAGCCCCACGCCACAGCTAAAATCAGCCAGAGATCGAACCCATCAAAAACGTATTAATGGCTGACTTCCTACCCCAGCCAAATTTGCCACCCGCTATTTCATCAGCTTTTCTGTTTTGAAGTGCAAGGTCACCACTCTCTCTGCCAGATTTTCCTCATTTATTTTGTTGCTGTTGGTCGCTCACAGACACTTCTGACGGTGTGATGGAGAGACTCAGAGAAAATGAAAGTTATTGCTTCCACTGCCAGGCCTGCATGACCAGACTGCTCGAGGACAGGTGAGATATAGACACTGTGGAGAGAAATTTGTTACAGGAAACTTTTTTTTTGTCATCCAGTGTTGCACAAGAAGTGCCGGTCGAGGTAGGAAGTGTGTGTTGCCGGAATAAGGCTGGCACTTAGCGGAGAAAATTTGATGGATGGTGCCGAACTGAGGCCCGTAGTTGTCAGCTTTACCCGGTTAAGGTTTGACATGTGCTGCCCATTAAGAGTTCTGGTAAGGAGGGTCTGCTGTGCGCTCGCGCTGTTCTTGTTGCCTTCAGCTCATTGCTTTCTGCAGCCTCAGTGACTGGCTGTAAATTGCAGGTTGCATTACCAAGACCCTGTGCCCTTTGGCAAGGTTTCTTTGCAATAACCTATTATGAACTGCTTTTCCCACGAGAGCCAAGCAACATAGTTTGATTGTAGTTTGATTTTTCCAGTTCGAACTTTTTGTATATGGTGCCACAGCTCTGTTGCGCGTGGACCAAATACCTCGCGGAAATTTGTGAATGTAGTGTGTGCAAATGTATCATCACACAAATGCAAGTAAAGTAGGCCAGATTAATTTAATTTGCCTCTCTCTGTGAGAAGTAGGTAATGACTGCAAGGCACTGGAAGAATACCTGCTTGTTTCTGAGAAGTCACGTTTGTCCTTCATTTCTTGGCTTCTTAGTAGTTCTCAGGAAATCTGTTCTGTTGCCAAGGAAAAATTTATTTGGAGAAAACACAAGAGCAACTTTGTACATCTTTCTCCTGTTATATTTCAGCCTCTCCATTTTCTTGGCCCAAACAAGGGGCCCAGGATGGTATTTTGTCTCTCCAACTCTTGCTTAGAGATAAAATTACTCTTGCTGCAATCTTCAAGTCAATATGATTTCGGGTTTCCAAATTTACTGTAATTGACTTTAATGAAAGTACTGTAGGTCAGTCATTTTGCTCTTCTCAAGGATGAAATTGCAACCCCAAGTCTATTTCATTTCAGAGTTTTTAAGCGAGTGCTGCCTCTGCCTAATGGCAACTGGAATGCCATTGTGGACGACTGGTGCTGTCACCCAGACCCTTTTGCCAGCAAGAAGTTGTTGCCTCGACGGGAAGACTGCTTGCTGGGTGACACCTTCTTTCTGCTGGTCAGAGACGGCAGCTGTGATCAAACCCTCAGTGAGGAAATGACCACGGTTGGCAGAGACAGCAGCCAGGACCCAAAGGTGACGGATGTACATGATCTAACTGACAGCTGGCAGGCTAATATTTTGCCTGGTGTTCTGGGTCTCACGACACACTTAACAGAACCGGGCCTGCTTTCCTTTGCCTGTCTCCACCCTCTTTGTTAATTTTGAATAGAAGAAGAGGACAGAATTTTTTTCTCAAATATTCATCTTTGACTGTGATGACAAATATCGATTTGTAAACATAAATTCAGTGCAGTGTATTTTCCAAAGTGATCTGATGCATTTTTTGAGCACGGAGTGAGGAAATACAGTATATTATTTTTTAAATGTAGCATATTTCAAACAATAAACAACAATTATAGCACTACAGCCCCTGTCAAAAGGTGGCGCTCGCAAAAGCGGAGTAGAAGTAATTAATAAGACGCTTATTCCAGTTGTCAGCCTGATCTCGTCTGCATAGTGCAGAGAAGCTTACGCCTCCCAAAAATGAGGACTGGCTTAATGCAGAAAGGAGGTTTCACTTGGGATTGATACAGTAAATCACAATTTTAAAAAAATAGCCTCACCACAAATTTACCATCACATATGTGAGTTTATACACCAATGCCTGCTCCTCCAACTGAGAAATATTTAGGAAGGCTGTCTGCCTCTACTTGTCATTATCTGCACAGGCGGAACTCAGCAAAATCACACAACCTATAGACATGGACAAATCCAGATGGCTTTCCTGTATCCCCCTCCTCCGATGCTGCACTAATTGATTCACGGCTTTTCTCTGCCAAACCACACTCTGTGTGTGTGTGTGCGTGCGCATGTGTGTGTGTGTGTGTTGTAATGTAAATGCTGTAGTAATGTCAGTTATTGTGTTATGTACAGAAACCATGCCGGAAAATGAAAATTGTCTCATGTAAGACCTGTTCCACTGTAATAGGAGAGGCCATCGCACCAGGTAGACCTCACAGTTAATGATTTTCATTAACATAACACATTCTCAGCCGCTGTCAGTGAGCTTCAACTCTTGTATTTTTCTCCTATACAGAGACACTGAAACTGTACATCACGCAAGTTCTGGTGGAACCAACCGTGGGAGACAGAATGCCAGAAGCTTTACTGCACAGGCAGGTGTTTTATTGTAAAGCCCAGGGAGGGAAATGGTGTCGCTGCGGCTCTGTAATGTTACATGTGGAAGTTATTAGGGGAGAAACTCCTCAAGACTAGTTGTCGCAAATTATCCAGTGTGACTACAGATTCTCGTAGCACTCTCTCAGTTAGTGCAACTAACCTTTTGTCTGACAGGTGCAACTGCCTTTTTTCGTGACTCGCCACTACCTCTGTTACCCCTGTGAGGCAAATGAGCCATTTTAATAGTCATACGCAGCACAATGAGAGATCGAATTCCATTTTTGTGCAGATAGTCTCATTAACAGTCTGTGCACGCATCTGTGGTTTTTGATGGCACCCTATCTCTGGTTGTTTGCATACAATTTTTTAAGATCGACAACCTTGGTAATGATGGATGACAGATTCCCCACATCATCATAAGGGAACGTGTGACACGTATGACCGTCAAGATCACATGAGGAGACTAATGCACATTGTATCTTTCACACAGATCTGTTTTCCTGGAGAGGTCAGTTGCATCCCGTCTGTTGCAGCTGTCCAGCACATTGTGTACCTTTCGCTTCTCCATCCAGGCTCCGGACGGAAAAGCATTCTTGCTGGTAACTTCGAGTCACAATCACGCACATGCAGGGGAATAATGAAAGAGTCTATGGCGGTTTAGCAAAAATAGCCCACTCAATTATTAGTGAAATGGCAATCGCTGCCGCAGAGGTTTTTGCGTGATTTGTGTGTTGTTTTAGAGAGCAGGGCCAAGCTCTTAGCTTTGTTGTAATGAGCCACTTGTAGCTGATTTTAAGTGGCGAAATATAAACACTAGCAAGCACTAGACAGCAATAACAGCAGAAAAACTCACTCAGCAACTCTTTTATCGTCAAAAAAAAAAAGCACAACCCTCAGAGTTGCAGATCCAGTGTTTGTTGTTGAGCCAGGTGTTTGCGAGTAAAGCCCCCACACAGCAGCTACGTTTTTAATGAAAATTATCACTTTGCATAGTTGTTGTCACTGATTGTCACAATGTGGCTCTCATGCTCTGGCATTCGTCAAGTTAAATGACACGTGTGCTGCACCTCCTGCAGCTCTGGCTGCTGAACAACGACGCCATCATCGCTCCCGTGCGGCAAACGCCTGCTGGGGATCAGAGGTCCAGCAGCTCACCTCCTCTTCACACTCCGTCGCCCAAAGCCGCCAGAGCGCTGAAACTCCTCTACATAGCCTGCTCAGACAGCAACGCCGCGCAGACAGAGTAAGCCGTCTCCACCTCCTCCTCACCTGCACCCAGTCATCTCATCCTTTCATCTCTACGATTCTCCTCCCTAATCACCACCTGCCTCTACTCCTCACTGAAGAATGAAAGGAGACTTTGTCCAAGTCTTGACAGAAATTTTCGAACCAATACCCCCCCATCTTTTGATGTAAACTGCTTATTGTTTTGCAAATAGAACTGTTGTCAGATGGTTTTAACACCCCATCTCCTGTCAGGAGATGTTTGACTACCATGGACCCTGCAATTACTCGGAGGCCTGATGAAAAATTCGTTATGTCGATGCCGGTTGGGGTTTAGTCAATTTTTGTATTCAGCACCCCATATAGGGGCGCCTTCAACCCTCATTATCTTCAAATGAATCTGCACTGTGTATTTTTTTCACCTGTGCTTCCCCCGCGGCGGGACTGAGTGAGGAGAGAGTAGAGAGGTCGTGTTGTGCCTCCACCAGTTTGACAAGCCCACTTAGGAGGCTGACGAAGACAGTTAATTAGAGACAAAACCTGAGAGGGGAAGGATTGTCTTCACCGGCTAAGAAACTGCAGTGTTTTCACGTGAGATGAAGTGCCATAGGAGGGAAAATGGGGGAAAAGTCTTTCTCGCTTAAATACATCATGGCTACCAAGGCTATCGAATAACGTTATCCTGACAAAACACAAGTCAAATATTAGTATGACGGGTTTTCCCGTCATACTAATATTTGTGGCTTAAGAGCCTTTGTCTTCGACCTGTAATTTGAGTTTTTCATGTCTACATTAGACTCTGTATTTGCTAGAGCTTCAACACTCCATCAGTATTTCTAATATGCTTACAAGCAAAAGTTATGCATGTTCCCCTGACAACAGTCTCATTCATCTGTCATCACTCAACTCTGACAGGGTTAAATTGAATGTTATGCCAGGGGAAAGGATTTCCTCGTCACTGGACCGCAACAAGAACTTCCAACGTGTGTTGGTAAAGCTGCCAGTTATTGTCAAGAGAGTCCACAATCGTGTTCTGTGTGGATAATGCTTTGCACTATCACAAGCCACTTAAAGAAGGGGAAGTCACCACAACCTTAATCTGAGGCATGTGTGATCAAAACAAATCAGTCAGCAGACAGTCAACACTAGCGTGCATGACAGAGTCCCCATTTTTCCAACATTCAAGATACAGCACCCAATCTCCACTCTGATACATGCACAGTCAAATAGACAACACATCAAAGTATTTCACAAGCATTAAATTAAGAGTTTTCAACTTGCTCATGCAAACAAACTAACCACCAGTCGATGTGTGTATGCAGTAGTGTGTGTGCGCAACGTGTTGCTGTCAGCCATGTGTCGAGAGCGCTATCTGCCAGACCTCTGCGATGACTTTCTGTCGCAGGAACTGCACAGATGGCGAAATGTCACCCCAACAACCTTGACAAGCAGTGCCCGCTGACAGCGTCAATCGTTCCTCCCCCAATCACTCCTCCCTGTTTGCTTTTTTTCCCCTCCTCAATGACTCGTTCACACACTTTGTAAACACACCCATCAATCCAGTTTTATGCTGGGTTAGTGTCCTCGCCGGGGTTAAAACCGACGCATTAAATCGACACCGCGGTAACTCAAAAGACATCACAAGTCACTGGCTAGGTTCCATCCAGAGGCGTCAACCCGAGTGTGTTCTGCGACTTTCTGTTCGTTTGGCGTCTTCCCCAGTGCCAAATTATGCCAAGTTATGCTTCACAGACACATTACTTCCCTTTCCAAGTTGCAGTTAGGCAGCACAGTTCGCAGTACATGACAGGGTGTCGCCATCAGTGCCTCCCAAGTCGTGACTCGTTCACGCTACATGACTGATCAGCCACATGGCACATGAGCCTGATCGGCCACAATACCAGCCTCAAAGTAACATTCAGGGACACAGGAGCTAAGCTTAAACCGTCGAAAGTTGACGGTAACAAATGCATCTGGGCATTGAAACGACATCCATGCCTGGCCGTGGCGTCTGGGCAAGCTGGGCGAATTCTCGCATTGTGTACCAATTTTCACATGACAGATCTGATTGGTGTGTCTCTCACTTAATGCCTGAAATCTGCCCGTAATTGCGCGGCGTGAACGAGGCATTTGGGAAATTAGACATGGTTGCGAGGAAGCTTTGCTTTGGTGTAAGTCGCAGCGCTGTGCCTCAGCATAACACTAGCCGTGGTTATTTTGGCCCTTTGTCTTGGGTGTGTAACTGTCACAAGAAATCACTCTCCCCACTGTGTGTTACCCAGGATTACAGCCAGCTGGGAGGTGAACGCCATCGGCCATCCGCTTGTGCTGCCTCCCGATGTGTGTGACGAGTTGCTGCAGGTGATGGACGATAGCAATGCGTCACTCCCGGCATCGATGCGACACATGAGGGCCTACAAGGTGAGACAGAAATCAGACTGATCTCACAGAGGAATGTTTCGATTTTTAAATGAATTCATCTTTACCCCTCATGTATACACCTCCACCCCTAAAAGCTAAAATACACACAGAAATACTTCCACTTTATCTAGAGACCTATAAGTAGCTCCATTGGGGCTCCGTGGGCTGTCTCCTCCACATTGCCTCACCTCCACACTATTAAATAGCCTGCCATGGTTTCATAATTCAAATTAATACAAACCTTTCATGCGACATCCCCGCTCCGTGGTTCAGATGTATCCCTTTTTCATCAGCTGTATCGTCACAGCCCGCATTGCACCTGCAATTATACAAAACGTATATATATTTAGCCAGAGTTGCCACCGAAAACCTCTGACTAGAAAATAGAAGGTGTTCACTTTGCTGACAGAGCTATTCTCCTTACTGTGTTAAAAGACAGGGACAACGGTAATTAGGACCATTATCCTCCACTTCATGGGCGACGGCAAGTTAGGAACCTGACTCTCTTTTTTTGAATGAGTTTTCTTCCAACAGTGAAAATGCATAAGGCAGGAAAGGAATAAAATCAGATTTTGTCAAGTTAGACTGCAGTCGAGTTTTGATCTGAGGAATATGTCATAAAGAATTTTGTGGATGTTTTTGTGCGTTCACATTTACGATTACTCTACTTGATATTTCGGTTATGTATAATGCCATTATTGTTTTCATTATGTCGAAAACATGTACACAAGTATCACAACAGTTCATTTAAAAGTAATAAGCTAACATTGTTCCTGATAAGAAAATAACTGCAGCATTTGCTGTACAGTGTACTGTAAATTTCAAATGTCCACATAAACTCTGACATTTGCATAGTGCACAGATTGTTTCTCGTAAGAAAAAAATTTGGCTCAGAGTCATCCTAATACCCAAGTCTGATTATCTCAAATTCGTCATCTCAATCATTATAAATACAACATTAATGGCCACCTGGGGGAGGGCAGGTTTGGAAGAGATTGCCTGTTGTGAAGTGATCAACAGATCTAAATCTTTGACCCAATGCTTTCTTTTTTCTTTTGAGAGTGTTGGAATACTCGGTATTGTTGTAGTTTTCCTGCAGAAATCCCCAAGTGTAGAATAATGAAAGATCCTTTCTTTCAACTTGTATTTATTTATTTATTTTCAACAGTGCAATAGCTCCCAGTAGTGAAAGGTGCAATTTTCTGGGCAGGTGAATAGGGAGAGAAAAAGAAATTAGGCTGCACTGAAATGGAGAAGCCTGCAAATAGTGACCCAGACGGTGGACACAGTATCTGTCTGGTGGTGGAAGGTGTGTCTGTGTGTGTGTATCTGTGTGTGTGTGTGTGTGTTACATAGTGCTGTGATATATTGATGTAGTCCATCTCATCCCGGGAGCAGAGGCTGGTGGTGGTATAGGCGGGCTGGTGTGGAAGGGTAATGCGATCGTACAGCCGTTTCAAGTTACCAGGGATGGTCTGAGAAATTGTACTCGAAAAGCCACTCTTGCAAACTCCAGACTGGGAGGAGGACGGTTTGTGTTTTTTTTTCTTTTTGTTTGTTTTTTTCCACGGAGCAGCCATTTGGTGGGTGACGAAGCAATGAGAGAATTCTGTTCTGCCAGAGGATGAAATGAAAAGTAAAAAGCTATTCTCGCTATTCTCAGCAATTGACACACTGGTTACAGATGTACACACAGGTGTGTGTCATTTAAAAAAAGGCTTGGAAAGTTAATGTGAATCAAAGTTTGCCCCTTAACTTAACCCAACTTATTATGATGTCAACTCGGGTCTTGGCTCTAGTTTCCAGCCCTGCGTCTCCATCCTCAGACACGCCAATATAATGATGCGTGAAGTACTTGTAGCTCAGTGTCACTCTCAAGCACCGGAGCACACGCACATACACACAAGCATGCACACCTCTCATTCATGTCCTCCTTCCCACGGAGGCCATGAACGTCAGACAGAAAGTGACAGGAAAATGGATGAAGCACTGATCAAGCTACACGTCCAGTATCACACTGGATGAAGCTGCTGTGATTTGCCAAAATGAATAACTTGCCCGAGTACACGTTTTCATTCACAGGGAATGAAATTCATCAGAAGGGGACAAGCTCGATAGCGATCCTCTCCATCAGTGTTTACTGCACAATTTCTCATGGAAAATGGTCACTTAGGTCAAAGTTAAATTGGATTGGAAAGCTGTAGAGAGAGACTGTCAATAGCTGCTCTTCTAACTGCTGATTAGGGCCTTAAGTCTCACTCTAACTCCTAACTCAGGCAACCATCACTCAGGCCATTCAGTGGCTGCCTTCTGTCTAATATTCTGTGCCTCAGCTTCAGGGAGAAAATATTCAAAGATTTCAGGGAAATAAAATAAAATGGTTGAATAAGATTGTAACATAAACTACATGTACTTCATATTACCCAATTTTCCACTAAAATGATTTCAGATTACATTTCCTTCTTTTGAAGAAGACACTCCGTTTTCTCCTCAGTACTGCGTGTGGCATCAGCAGCACCCTCATGTCATGCCATTCATCCCTCTCTTTCTCAGTCTCTCCTTCTCGTGGAAAAACGTCCCCTTACCCCCATTGTCGCCTTATCAAGTTGAGTGTTACAATAGTTTGGCCGACACCGTTGAACAAACACTGTTCAGTTTTTGCCAGAAGACCTCTTGTTATCAGTATCCTGGTATTTTGACAGCTTAGTCTAAGTGCGTTCACGTCTGTGTTGTTTTGCTACTGTGTATTCCAGCAACATTTCAGGACCCATAAACATATGGTTCGCTCAGCTCAGACATTTAGTGCTCATCACACTGCGCAGTTTTGAATCCTTCATCTTTGCACGATGCAAGCCACTCGCCTGAGAGCTCACTTAGCGAGGATCTCTGCAATGTAAACAGCTGGTTCCAAACGTCTGTGTGCACACACGCCAAGTGGTGTGCTGACTGTTCAGATCGAACAGGCGCACGTTTCCGTGAATCTTCTGGAATGAAGTTTGGCGTTGTCGGGTTGTTGTGTGTCGGAAAGGGTAGGGGGAGGGGGGGGCAACCACTTAAGACTTCATACACGCAAAGACAAAGTACTCTGACGATTCGTAGGATCGTGAGCAGAACAAATGATGGATTTCCTAAGTGTAAACATCCAGGAAAGATTGTACTTATGTCAGAAATGACAGGTTTGAGTGGATAGTGTGATACTCTCTCAGCACTGAGTGGTGTATCGATCTGTGCTGATGTCCATTTCAGTGTGGAAAGCATTTTAAGACAGCAACACAATTAGAGATTAAAGGTATTTCAACAAGTTCTCAAAGCTCCTATGTCAACCACTGTTTTACTGTGATGCTGTACCCGTCTCTTTCTGCTCTGTCTCCATTCTTTGGGTGTTTTTGCGATGGCTCACCTCTGTTCGCTGTTTGTTATCATTTGTATGAATTACCATCGAAGCACCAGAGCGGCGAGCAGACACTGGCACGGGCAAGGAGAAGATTCGGCCTCGGGCGAGGCAAATGCCCTAATCCATCATTCCCAATATAGAGGCCTCAGCAGAGCGTGACGGGTGTCTGTACCAGGCAAACACCCAGAAATGGCAAACAGTGGCAGAAAGGGGGAAACGGATGACAGGATTCCATTTTTCTGTGTGTTCTTGGGGCACATTTGTGATGACTTTGATTAAATGTCTACCATCTGCAGAACCCCCTGAAAAAAAAATCTCTCAAAGGAAAGAAAATCCTTTGGAGAAGGACAAAAAGCTGAATTCTGTCATGCAGATTTACTCCTCTCACTCTAACCCTCTGCTTCTTTCCCTCAGGTGGCATATTTGCGGCTGTGAGGCTGGAGGTCAAATAACATGAGGCCAGACCACCACAGCTCACTCTTGGCAGAGGACCTAAGGAGACCCCTGGCAGCTTGAGAGAGACTCCCTAAGTGACCTGTGGTTACGTGTCAAAGATACATTCCCTGCATATATGATTTGGTTTTGCTATATGGTATTTTGTAATTAATACCCAGAAAGTGCAGTAAATTTTTGTAAGAGATTATTGGGTGTACTTATGAGAGATGGTGGACGCGCGCATGACTCCTCATCACGTTTGGCCGCGGGCCTTTATTGAGACAACAGACTCACACTCACACAGGATATTGGCAGGATATTGCCCAGATCCAAACATGTTTCCAATGAATTGAAACTGCAGTGTCTGTGAAAATAGAATGGTGATGAGAGACTGATTTCTTTTTTCCCCTGCTTGCGGACTGCAAACACTGCGCGCCTCATTCCACTTTGGATTTGTATCATTGTGATACTAGTTTGAAGAAATTTGTGACGAAACAGCCCCATCGGATTTTTTTCCAATGTCAAAAAATAACCTTTCACAATTTCTTTTCCTATTGGTTGCAGAATTGTAATATGACGGTTTACACCATGGCATGCACAACTTATTAATTTGTATCCGCAATTGCGTCTTAAACTTCGAGCTTAGAGTACGCTGACTTAACGCCCTCACCTCACAGCTCCTGAAAGCACCATCCACTCCACTTGGATTAACACTGACCAATAATGCATCGCAAGGTGCCCGTGCATGGCTATTTTTTACACTCTCGGGGCAAGAGACTTCTTTCTTGCTTGTGACTGCACGCCTGGATCGGCTGAATGCTGATGCGGCAAGTGGCAATTACTTTTAAAAATACAAAGACGCATTGTGCCCACTGAGGCAGCAAAGCAGAGAGTGAAGTGGCTAATTAAATACATCCAACAAGGAACCGTCAACGGGTTCTCATTTCCTTTCTGCCCTTTCCCCACAAGTGCAAATGAAGTAGGCTCTAAATAACCCATTTTGTTTCAAGCCCGATGAGCAGAAGGAGATACTCCAGCACCCTTCTTCATCTGCTGCTGCTGCTCCTCCGGCTGCTGCTGCCCGAACCGCACTGACAGAAACACCCAAGGACCTCGGAGAGCCGCCGGTTGGCTTTGTCTCTCCTGCTTGATGACAGACAATTGAAGTGTCATATTAAAAGTTGTTGGCTCCTGCTGCAGACGGCACACAGCTAATTAGCCTTTTGGGTTTGTTATCTGGTGCAAAATATCAGTCGAAACAAACGTCTGCTCCACACTAAGCCTCATTAATTACTTGTCTGTGAATAAAGGATATAATTCGTGTGACAGTATTATTTTTCTTGCTTTAGTGCCTCCAGAATAAATATCCTGTTCTCATGGTTTAATCTCATTATTGTCTTGTATAACGATGAGAACAATCTTGACACCACATGCTTATTTTTCAAACAAATACTGACCAAAGAGAGCAGATCATCCAGGATTTGTCATGGTTTCTTTGAAAAACTGCTGAAGAAATATCTCTTGAAGGGGAAATTCGTATTGTCAACATAATTGGTGGGCTAATATTGTGACTGGATGGCTGATGTTTATGCAAATATTGTCATCAAGTTAAACACCAATAAAGTACCTACCTGCCTACGTAATGTGTAAATAATTTTGTAAAACGCAAATACATGCTGTCTAAAAATGTTCAGATTTTAGGATACCAAAAGCTAAAACCCATGTTTCGTTGGTTTGTTTTTGTTTTTTTCGAGAGCGAATAGAGGACAGCTCCACCTGGAGAGCAGCTGGGCTTGATTGCAGGGAGTTGACCCTGCAGCCCCTCTTACAAACAGAATTACCTCTGATTAGCTACATCAAATGCCCTTTCTAATTTATGAAAACAGAAACAGGCAACCTAACAACAAATTACATTCACTCTTAACTGCACACATGGTGGAAACAAATGCTCCCATAGGACGTGTAAAGTCCAGCTAAACGGTATAATTAACTGACAATGCGGTTGATGGCTAATGGGTCATGCTGAGCATCGAGGGAAAGTCGAGGCACAGTCTCAGCATTCAGAACTGCAACCCGGATTTTACTACTTTGGTTGATTTTCAACTTTCACACTTGTGCTCTACATACTATTTAGAAAAATCTTGCCAATAAAATAATGCATTTCACATGTCAAATACATCACAGAAATGGAGAGAGGAGGGGAAAATTTTTAGTACCAGTCTTGTTGACTTCTCCACCAGAGATGAGGGTCCATTACCTCCACAGGTGTCATTGCACAGGTGTTGCAATCAGCTCCAGGAGAAACACTTTGAATGTTCAATTGGATTTTCCAGGTCTCAGGCCACGCTAATGTCTTGTGATATTATTTTTGGATTAAGGTAGACAGTGATGTGTGATATTATAATTTAGCCACTGAGGAGCCAAAGAGCTTCTTTTGGGAGAGGTCAAGCAGGAAGGTCTCCCTTCTCTCTCAGATGAAATGAGGCATTAGATTGACTTGCTGCGTCAGTCACCCAAACCTAATATGTCGTAAGTCCTGAGAATGCCCCAGTCAGTCAGCAAGAGAGGACCAGAGAGAACTATCCTACAGCAAAAGACATCAGGACAGATATGTTTTCTTTTCAATACGTATACTCCGGGACATCTCAATTTTGCTACCTAGAATTCATTTTGTGCTGGAACCTTTTTTAACATTGGCAATGAATGGAAATTTCAATTCCAGAGTTAAACTATGCATATAAGATTATCCCCTCCACAGATCCCTGTAATAACTTAAGCAGACTCTTTATTCTTAGCTGGGGCTGAGGAGCAACGACTGGCTCCTTTCCTATTAAAAACTGGGTGGGGGGGTTGATATCATCTATTAAAGCTTCTCGGAGGACACCTCCATGATGAGGCGTTTTGGGCTTGAGAAACAGGCCACAGCATGTGTGGGCTTCGTTAGCATTAAATTGGGTGAGTCGAACATCTGCGATATTTAATGTACCTACAGCGACAACAGCCTGAACTCGGGACTGGATTGTGAGAAGATGGATGGATAGAGAGAGCACATCTGAGGGCAGTGCGACTTGGGATGGCACAGCAGATGTTGACGCCTGTGCAGTCTGTGAAAGTGCTGGTGAGCAAGACGCAAACTCCCAAGTGCTGGCAGGACGGGAGCCTGGCTTCCAATGGTCTGCCCAGCTGCCATCACTGCGTGAGTCAGTGGGCGGCAGATGTTAGTGGAGCACACTATGGGAGAGAATATTTCCTTTCTTAAGAACTTATTTTGTCTAGGTTCCCAGTCATCCAGGTTTTTGTTGTTCGAGCAGAAGCTGAATCATTGCCGTTGGAAAATGCTCGTTCGTAGTCCAAAAAAGGGGTTTAAGAATTCATCTGCGGCTCATCACTGAGAATTTTTTCTTTCAAACCCTCCTAGAGGAGTGAAACCCTTACCCCAAGTAACACCTTGCAAAACACGTTGACCTGCCACTTCGGTGCCCATGACCATTGCCTCTTCGGCCAACTGCCCCCTTGGCACCATTTGACGACATTTTTTGACAACCTGAGGTTGAGCCACAGTTTCGTCACCGCAAACACACAAAGTTGCCCGGTCGGTGCTTCCAGCTTCTCTGTATTGCTCCATAACTTTAACAACTTACCACGTTAGTATCTGTCGCTCTCTCCCTGGAAGCTCCTGCCGTCAGCCAGTTCAATCTAACAAGGCCGCGGTGCCCAGACGGGGCCCTCTGGGGCTCATTAGTCAGCCCATTGGTACAACTGGTAACAAACCGCATTGGCAACCTTGGCGCAAACTAAACATCAAACCTTCATGGAGGCCACTGGAGTCGTCCAGCCAATCAGTTAGACCCAAATGAGAAGAAAAACAGACCTGGGTGGGCTTCCATGTCACAGTATGATACAAGTTTTAATCAGAATTCTATCTTTTCCGCAATTATCCGAGCTGGCAAACATGAAAAAAGTTACAGATCCAGATGTGATTTCTTTTGTCATGTGATTATTGAGAAAAGAGACACAGAGGTAGTGAGTAAAGATCCCGTTTCCGCTGATGTGGCAGGTTGAAACGTACTGCAGCCTGAGGCGAGGAGAATTCGCCGCAACTGCTGTTGCTGAGTGTGGAAGTGGAGACACCTTGGCCTTGTTGTCGACAAGACAAAATCCCTGTGAACTGTTAAGTCAGTCATGCAATCCAGAAAATGTACAATATTTCCACAGGCTAATAATCCCCACTGGGCATGTGTACTGTGTGTTCCAGCACTACAGACAGATATCCTCCATTCAGAGATGACAGAGGGAAATCCAGGCAATCTATTCTGATATACTGCCTGAATGGACACAAAACTATAAACTATATAGCCGTTACGGTGGTAACCGATGACCGGGAGAGATAGATCAGACGACTTTTGTTCTATTGGGAAATTGGAGAGAAATTCTGATCAATCAGCCGAGTGCTGTGAACGTGAAGATAGCTTTGTAGGGGCCTCTGCCGCTCCATCCAGGGATCCAAATGAGGAATGGGGAGAAGTTGAGCCTGGATGGGAGAGGCAGAGGACGACGTTAATGACGAGGCAATCTGTCAGCGCTCACATCCGTGCACCTCATGGGCACACTTAAGGCGGGGCCGTTGAAGACATTGTCATTTCCGATCGTCATGACCGCCAAATGAGGCATAATTGCATCTCATCTTTCAGTTATTTCACGCAATAACACAATAAGATAATAACTCCAACCCATTACATGTCCTAGCACTCCACTGAGTATTATTTCTCCACCACGTGAATCGCGTGACCCAAGTTCCCTGTTGCATTGCCTCAAAAAAAGAAGAATAGCAAAAAATTAAATCAAAATCCCAAACCATTCAACTTTTCACCAAAGGATAACAAAGACAACCACGCAGAAGACTGTCCTCACACTACATTTCCCTTCCGCCCAGTCTTCCTCTGCTTTGGTTTGTCGATTGTAGCCTCTGGACGATCAGGGCCACCATTTATGAGCTAACACTTGGGGCCGCTTGGCAACATATTCTTCACACTATAAACTCGGCAAAGCTGCAAACCTTGATCCTAAGTGTGCAATCAGCACCGACATTTTCCCATTCGCTAGCTAGAAGTGCCTTTGTGAGTGCCAGTTCGTGTGTTAATAGTATCTCTGTGCCAAAAAAGGACAGTTTTTGTGCGATCCACCATATTTCCAAAGTATTCCCTTTGATGACTGTTGCCCGACTCTGGTTCCAAGTCTCTGGTCTTTATTAGCCCACAAGCATTTGTAGCGGATGGGCTGAGAATCACACGAATCCCAAAACCACAACTAAACTGAATCTCCTGACAGTGAGATGGAGGCCTGTGCTTGGTGAAGGACAACAGACTCCCTCAGCTCGCCACAGTCAGATAAAGCAGAGACAGTTTGGACGTTTTGGGGCTGTCATTTAGTTTGATTTCCTGTCGAAAAGTTCCTCGCCTCTTCCTCCGCATCTCTCTCCCTGGTGAACGACAATGTATTTGCTATATATTCCGCTTCCTCTTCCCCCTCTCCAGTTAAGTCCCCTGTTGGAGCTCATTTAGTCAAACTTGGAGGATTTTGACAGCGATAGATCCGTAATGGCTCGTGAGCACGCTGGTATAATCACCCTGCACATCCGCCGTCGCTCTCTGCCATCTCCATATTCAGATTTTCCAGGCTGCGGCCAAAAATGATGATGCTGAGCGCCACTGAGATGGAGTCATTTTCTCGACCAGTCTGTGGTTGGCATCATCACGATTCATCACGTCTTATGTGTTTGACCCGCTACTGTCTGCCCCCCTCTCATCTATTGCCGGGGCCCATTATGACGCCTGCGGCTGCAGATCTTGTGTCAGCTTTAATAGCTTCTGTAACAAAGTTATGAAACGATTTGCCGCTGTTTGCCGAGGGCTGCACTTATTGTACCGCATGCACAGACTGAACTGCGTCTGTGAGGCCCAATATGAAATTTTATTTCTGGGAAAGGGAGAAAGACTTGTGCTTTTTCATATGCAAGATGGTATTATTGTACTTGTTAGACTGTTGAGCAATGTGATGTGCTTTACAGAGCCATAAATTCACTTTGACACAAATAACCATATGAACAGAGACAGAGACACATCCATGTTGATTGTTTGTCTCACATGATGATTAAATGAATTATCAAAAATTATTATCCTCTGTCAAAGTGGAAAGAATTAAATTCAGTTTATGTCGTAATTGTTGTTTATTCTGCACAAACTGCTTCCAGCAGTGGACAATTGTGTCAAGTTGTATGTTTCTCACTGCAAATAAATAATCAAAATAATTCTGCAATGTGCATAAATCATTTGTTCCACCTTGCCAAACGTACATGCTGCCTCTCCCTGCTGTTATCGGGAGGAGCAGAGAATGTTATTGCAGCATCTCACGGTCTCAGTCTGTTATCCAATATCTCCATCACATGAACAGGCCCATCATCACACAACAGACTTACAGCAGCTGAGGGCAGCAGTCCATGAAATGTGGGCTCGAGTCGCCAGTGTTAGTGTGTATCATGAGCGGCCATCACTATAGGGCAGTGTGGTGCCAGTGCATCATCAGCGCTCTGGGTGAGGGTGCAGCTTCTGTCGAGCCAGTGAGACTGACTGAATAAGATGGGACCGTGTCAGTGTTCGTTAATCTGTTGTCGAGCGTGTACGCAGACGCTCCTCGGTGCTCATCTTTGGGAATTTAGTGGTGTGTCTGCAAACTCCGCAGCTGGGCTCAGTGTCGCTGCTGACAATGAGATGATGCTGGAAATCAGTTTGATTGGAACAAAAAAATGAGGAGGCATCTGGCTTTTAAACAATGTTCGAATAGGTGCGTCTTCACACACATGCACACACAGATGCTTAGACACACATCTGATCACCTTGTCAGCTGTCAGCATTGAGTATTGGCCCCTCTGCTGCCTCTGGGAATGGTTAACTAACCAATATTGACCATACAAGTTTCTTCAAACATCTGAGAAATGCATTCAAATTTTCCACCACTGCCACTATTCAAAGACTGCATATTTATCCAGTCAGCTTCCTGTGAAATGTAAAATAGATAACGTGCAAACACACTGAAAACAGTGACAGATAGAGGCTGCTCGGCATTCCATTATATTGTGATTCACTTCATTCAAAAAGGAGGGGCGGAGGAACACTTATTACTTAATGACCTTGGAGATGCCACGCTTGCATCGATAGTTTCATTGTGCATGTATATTCCCGACAATATTAACTCTGATTAATGATGATATCTGTCACACTCCCCTATCAATGGCACCTCTCTGCATCGCTGGTTTTCTCAGTCACCATCCTCTCTGCTAATCAAGCGTTATCACAAACACCTGTGTGTGTGGCTCACCGCCCGGGCCCGCGGGCCGCCGTCCCCACCCTGGTATCCTAAATTCAAGACATGGGTGGATCTATCTGTAAAAGCATCACTAATGTCCCAAAATTGTGTTTCCATGCAGTGTTTCCAATGGAACAGCTGATGCATGAAAAAATAACAATATAGCAGACACGACGCCATTTTGCCCCCTTTGTGAACACTACTTAGATGCTTGTACATTAAATCTTGCGTGAAAGAGTCTGCAATCACATTGTTAATTTTGCAAGCACAAATCACACAGCTTTAATGTCATCCCTGTTGTTTTATGCTGTTTTTTTTAGCTCCCTTCTGCAGAGCCTCAAAGTGCTAACATGCACATCCATTATTGCCTGTATACACTTGCCACTAAATAATCTATTTCTGACATAATAAATATCTGATTGCTATGAAAAGTGGGCCTATATTTAAACGAACCACTCGAGGGGAAGACTGCGGTTGAAGAGTGCGATAGCAGCTGCATATTAAGAGCACGAGGATCTGCAGTGGGTTCTAATCTAATGACGACTCCATCTCTAGAGGACCACGCCTCTCACTCCCTCTTTAAATCCTTCCTCATTGATATTTATGCATCTGTTCATTTAAGAGTTCGGCTCATCTGCTGCTGGAAGATGTAGTAACTGTTAAATGGTGTGCTGCCTCTCCCTGCTGTCAGTCAGCAGTATATTCTAGCATTTTGAAGTCAGCGTGATGAGGCATAGATAATGATTAAAATCTCTGTGAAAAGATGTAAAGCACCATATCTGTAGAAAAGCGACAACACTTTTGACAAACGCAACAATATGGTGGCTCTTTCCCTCTCCGTATCCTCCATTGTCCTCTCAGCTTGTTCAGCCCTGGCAGAGGGATGCACTCCACTGCGTTGCCCACTCTCTCAAGATCAAAGCCGAGAAATTAATTTAAAACCCACACGGTAATATTAATGCGGCTTGGAATCACATGCTCAACCTTGGCTGAAAGAAAGTTCCAGTCTGATCACCGAGCTCATGCCAACTGACGAGGCTATAAACTTCAGACTCGGGTGTAAGGACAGGCTCCCTGTTCATGTTTACCTCGCATATTTGAGGGATTTTGCAAGTGTGTGTGTGGTAAATTAATCCTCCTGAAGCTTGTGGATTTTCGCTCACACTCCAGCGCTTTGGAAGAATTTGGTTTTCCAATGAGATGCTGGATTTCCCACTCAAAATACCAAGAATGGCCAATGGAATTAGAGGGGTGGTGGTTGATGTCACAAAGTATAGAGAACACAGCCTAGTATGTAGAGTGGGCAGCATCTCACAAAGGCTAACTGAGTTTTTATCCCCATCATCTGAGGTTGGCTGGCGCACACAGGGGTAACCGGAGAGATCGTAATTGCCCAAAGCGTTGGCTTGTGGTTGGTAATAGGGGCATCGTCAAGACCTATCTGATAGCTACATATGAAGCTCAGGTTACGCACCACTTTAAGAATATTGCATTTCATCTGTTAGTGGGATTGTCTGAGGCTGGATTCATTATGCTGCTGCGGAGCTGCTGCCAGAACGCTCTGCTGAAAAGAATAGAATATGACGAGATCGGGACCTATGGGGCGGAACGACATACTTGACAAGTAAGGACCGAGATTGTAACTGGAGAAATGTTAGCGCATTTCTGCAGTCAGGGGGGCTGCTTAAGAGGGAGCGGGGCCTCAATGAAGGTCTCGGAGACGATGAAGGTGTCAAAAGGTCACGAGACGGGGTTTATGAAGTTTTGTGCCAATGTCTTTTTTCCCCAGAAACAACCCCAAGTCGCAGGTTCACGGGTAAAACGGTGGAATATGTGCGATATGTTGAGCGAATAAGATTGGAGCGTACGCTTCACTTCATTCTGGGCTATGCAACCAATTTTTGTTTCCTATAAGGGCTGCAATGTACAAGTTGTTGGACTCCGGTGTCATTGCTGCTGTGCCAATAGATTAATAGCAGGGACACAGTTTTCATATTCCATGCAGGCCTTGTTGCTCCGCCCCTTCAAGGCCTGCTGAACGCTGTAATTTAGAGGGGGGCGAGAAATACATGTTTTTAAATGGGATTTGTACCACCTGACCTTGGAGGCGATTAGCTGGACGGTACAACGGAGGCTCCACTTGGCTCCTGCAGTGCTCGATGCCTCGCCGCTGGGTTGCTGAGGTCATTACTCACCGTGACACCCGGTGCTGATTTACATCGTATTACCGAACTTTTAATGTTGTTCTCTGCTGACTGTGTGGCCTCGCGACGTAACCACCTGGAGGACTACAAACCTGCTCTGAATACATCATTGTAATTGCCAAAGCAACGGCACAAACAGCTCAAACATTTCAGACCCATCAGGCTCCGCTCAGAGGAACTATTTCTTCTGCTAGGCAGCCCTGACATTTCGATTGATTGGTTATTGATCATACACACTTTGAAGTGAAAAAGCCGGCACAGGCGTCATCCTCACAGAGAAAAAGGTTCTATATTTTACCACCTGAGGTGTAAATTGCTCGGCTCTCTTGAGATGTCTCATGACTAAGACGGTTGCCAAAGGGCACCACGGCTTGATCCGTCTTTCCTCTTTGACGTTTTTTTCTAAAGTACTGCACAGGGTAAAACTAGACTGAGCATTTGCAGAACAACAAACAACAACAAATGCCAGTTCCCTCAGGCTGCTCGCCTCAGCAGCTCCTTCATCTAAATCCATCACACTTTTCTCCTTCATCGGCAATAAATTAAAATTAAAGTCTGCCAGATATTGGAACTCCACTCAAGGATTTCATGACGCCCATTACCTCAGCCAAAAAGGCCCGACTCTTCATTTGTGTTTGCTCAAAAGCAGTTGTTTCACTGAGCTCGATATGATATGATATGATAAGCGTGACTGTGACATTTAAAAGTTAAAGCAAGAAGTTCTTGAAGCGCGGTGCAGGGATTTAACAGCGGGATTGGTGGGGGCTTGTCCCTGGATTTCTGCTAGAGTTAACTTTTATGTAGGACTGTGGCTTGCAGGTGCTGCGGAGGCTGTAGACAACACAACGCCACATGGTCCCCATAATAAGGACTGCTGGTAAGTACCCTGAGTGCTCTGCACTGGTAACTGTCGACTGACGTTCTCATATACAGCTGTGCAGCTTTACTGGAAACCGACGGGGAATCATTAAGGGTCACAGCCAGGCGGAGGAGGGAGGTAGTGTGAAGAAATCATTTCACCTTGATTCTCCCACTACTACTGCCACTACTACTGTAAAAATACAGCTATTACTACAACTACTACTACTACCACTACTACTACTACTACTACTACCACTACAACCACTACTACTACAATAAATACTGCAAGTAAATAAATAAATAAATAAATAAATAAATAAATAAATAAATAAACAGACTTAAAGACTTATGTGTTTATGTAAGTCATAAGTGTGTATCTAAGGCAGTTACTCCAGCCACTCCCAACCCCCTTTTGGGTAAATAAATATTGACAGTAGGGATATCCGGCTTTTTTGCCGATATCCGATATGCCAATATTGTCCAACTCTCAATCTACCAATACCGATAACAGCCGATACCGATATGTGCGCCGGTAAACGCTTCAGGAGTGCATAGGCACTATTTCAGTGTAACGCAAGCATTATTGTATTTTTATCGGTTTTTATTTTATCGGTTTTAAAGCAAAAAAATCCGATACCGATATTACATTTTTATGCTAATATCAGGTTGATAATATCGATGGGCCGATATTATCGGACATCTCTAGTAAGTATGTACGTACATGTGTATGCATTTATGCGTGTATGTATGTATGCATATACAGTATATGTATGTATGTACAGTAT
>OMPJ01046137.1:0-10096 GCA_900312935.1 Carapus acus | reverse complement strand
GGTTTGATAGCAAAGGAATGTGTAGGCCGAATGTTTCCCCGTATCAGGTTCCCTCACCGCAAATGTGTGAATGCACAAAAGGCAGCATGGGAAATTATTTTCTGTTCAAATAAATATGTGCAAGCAGCGTTTACTCTCCCCTGTGCAGAAATAGAAACTGATTTAATAAATAAACGCAGTTATCTATTCTTTAACACAGATCAGTACTGACCGGTGTGGGATGACTTCATCCAGGCGGAGTGATAATTGTTCATTTATTGTTTTTCTCGGTAAGATACCGATGTAGGTGGTTTGAGATGCTGGAAATAATTTACAGACAAAATTACATCTGTTCGTGCTCAGTCCCATGGTAAAGCAATGCCTCTAGACTAATATCAACAACTTTAAGATGTTTGTTATTCAGAGTTTTTGTTAGATACGGAAACAAACATTTTTTCAGTTTGTTATTTTGTCAATTCTGAGTGCAGGTTCCCGTAAAACATTGCGGCGTCGTTTGTCCGCGTTCCTGTTTCGCTTTTTCTCCCCGTCTGTCTTGTCCCTCGTCACCCTCCGTTGGTCACCGTGTGGGCGTGTCTCCTCGCACACCTGTTCCTCGTTGTGCCTCACATCGTTTATGTAAATCCCGCGTCTTCCCCTCGCTCCCATCTAGGTCGTTGTCGAATCTTTGCCGTAAAGCTGATTGTTGTTGTAACTCATCATGATTCTTGTCGTTTTGTTATATTTGCCGTAAATGATGTCGCTGCCGCATATCTGTTGCCTGTGTTGCTGAGACTGTGAACGCTATACCTTGTGCTCTAGTTTCGCATCGTTAGTGGGTTTTTTTTGCGTAGATATTGTTAGCCGGCGTTGTCCTAAAAATGGCCATTTTTTTCTGTGTTACACGTGTGTGAGTTTACTGTGCGCGAGCGCACCGCCATTTTCTTTTCAGCGCCGCGCCATCGCTTGACGATGACGTAGTTTGCCGCCACCGTACCTGTGTGCCTTATCGGTCTGAGTGTCCGTTTATTCGACTTTCGACCGTTTGTATTCAGTTTTACTTTTTTTTCTTTGACTCGTTGCGATCAGTGATTTTTGTTTGTATGTGTGTGCCTCTGATTTGTTATCAAAATTAAGTTATTATTAAGTTATTTGAGCTTTCCCGCTCTGGCTTCCGATTCTTCCCTGTACGCATGCGCTTCGTTCTCCCGCGTCTCCCCTTCACGGCTCAAAGTGAGTACACATTTTCTGCGTGTAGAATATTAAAATAACCCTTATGTTGGTCTGAACATACAAGGAATGGAGTTGCAAACACGAAGTTTGATATCTTGGGGAGTAGTTTCCTGATTTGAATACATGCCATAAAACTGTATTAAGAACAATTGATGATTATGTGTGTGATATGCAATGTACTTTGTTTCCTGTGACTGATTTTGCTGATGTAATCACAAACTTCAGTTGAGTTGGCATTCGTGTGTTGCTCATGCCAGCTTTGGGGCTAAAAGGAGAGATTGATAAATGAGTGGTTCACCGGGAGTTCTGTGAACTGTAGTTGCTGAGCAAACCTCACATCTGGATGTTGGAGATAACGGAGCCATTAAACTCCATTTCCCTCCACGTGTGTGTGTGTGTGTGTGTGCACATCTGTTGGCCCGGTGAAGATAAACACACTCGATGGGGATTTATTTGTGGATGACACTCTTAAAGACTCGTATCATCAAAAACTTTCGGGCCAGCAGGCGTCTACACACACACACACAGCTTCTGTTGTCTTGACCAGTGGCAAACGGCGATTTGTGTGTGTGTGTGTGTGTGTGGGACCATGAGGCATGGTAAACACGAACACACACTCCGTATTTTCCCCCTCCCTTTCCCTCTTTCTCCACCTTGTCGCTCCGCTGCAGATGAGCGTTGATCCCTTCGGTTCTGGTTCACCGGAGGCCGGAATTCCCAGTCGGGATGAGCCGGGGTGGAATTCCGTCTGTCCCTCTGAAAGCCTGTCCATTTATCTGTCCATACGTCCGTCCATTTATCTGTCCGTCCCTCTGTATTTCGGCTTTAAAGTGGGTGGCTCGTAAACCCATGGAACCCACGCGTGTCCCCTTACCGCTGGGATTGTGTGTGTGTGTATGGAGGGCACCTAAGGACCGGTCTCACCTCGCTGCATTCCAGGACGCTGTTAAACGGGGGTTTATGGGTAACCTGCGGGTCCTGGGATCACCCCGGCTTTACGGGTGACCAGTAAAAATGCTACGGCACCCCCACATACACACACATACACGCTCGCATGCACACACACAAATACACAAACACCTCCATCTCCAAACCCCCATTTCACTCTTCCTGTCCCCAAAGATTAGGGACCCCCATAAACTCATTCCTCTTTCTCCCCCCACTTTCTCTCACACAGACACACACATTGTGCATTTCTGTGTGTTATCTGGAGTTGTTGGCCTGATCCTCATGTGGTTTTAGCGCCAGTGTGGCGCTGCTTTGTGTCGCGGTCACGCCGCCATTAACGTGGTGATGACTGAAGGCTGGGCGGGTTAGCTGGACTGGACGGCTCGGATCTCAAAAAACTTTGAGAAGACATTGAGTTGAGTTGCTATTATTACATCAGGAACCTTAAGCAGCTGTGCGCCGACTCATTCAGGCTGATTTAAATCATTGGCAATCAAACAAACGTCCTCACGCACTAGGCGCTAGGCTGCTGTGGTGTAAATAACCTTCAGCCTCGCGACATTTTATGGTTTTGACACCAGAACTCCACTCGCTCCTTGAAGAATCCAGCTGCCGGCTGTGAAAACGGGACGCCTGAGGATTCTGTCCGTCGCTCTGCAGGCGGAGACGCTCGGCGTCCCGCGACTAGACAAGCGGTCTCCCGATCCTGGGCCTGTCGGAGACGGGGTTCGGGTCATGCGGGACAGATGTGGGACGTCCAGAGAGATGTACAAAGGTTCTGACCCGCTAACTCAGCCTGCTTGTGTGTTTATGGTTCTGGAACCGTGGGATGGTTCTGCTCGGCGGTGGTCCTGTGTGTCTCCACGCAAATAAAGACGGGACCGATTTAAAGAAAATAACCATGAAGATATAGAGACAGACGGTGTCTTTTAGAAGACAATTCGTGTTTTTACGCGGCACCGAGTCACTTCTTTACAAGCCAGAACCTCTCGGGACAGACTGAGTTGGAGCTTTTATTGTTGTTTCAAAAATAAACTCAGGCCAAATAAACTCTGGTTTGGTGTTTTTGGTGTTTCTCTCTCACACGTAAACACACAGAGGCTGACCTCCCTTGCTGGAGATGTCCAAACACACACACACACACACACACACACACTCTCTCTGTCTCTCTCTCTCTCCGGCCCCTGCGTTCTGACCCGGTGGTGATGGCGGCTCGGGTCAGTGCGTCTTTGCCTCCTTGACAGATGGAGGAGGTCAAACCAACATGTCCACCGCATGCATCCTGCGTGTGTGTGTGTGTGGTTGGGAGTAGGTTTTGTCTCTGTTTGTGGTCCAATTTGAGGGGCTCCTGATGGAGTTGCCATTTTTTCCTAATGCCAGTGTTTTGTTTTGGGGTTTTTTTCAAACTCTCTTGCGAATGTAAACAAACGCGGCGGGCGAGAAGCGGCAGAGAAATTTCACCTCGTCCGCAGGGTCGAAACTTTCAGCGTCAGAAGAACAAACACAACCCGAGACGGTGCCGCAGCCAAAGCTGCAGCCGCCCCTGCACGTCTCAGGACCATTACACAGCCCGATTCAGAGATTAGAATCATTTCGTCCAATTTATGTCAGCATTTTTCACTCTTATGACAGTTTGTTAATTAGCTGCCAAGCTGTCAGTGTTTAAGTATGAACACACATACACACACACCATACCATTAGGCATGCACAGGCTGGTTGATAAATTTTCACTATTTCCAGCTCCATAAACACAGAATGCATTTGTATCACAATCAATATTTTTGACATAAAACAATAAAATGGCAGCAACTGAAATTAACGAGGTGGAGCCCAAACTGAATAATTCATTTTTCTGACGTGATGTTTTTCTAAATCTTTAAAGAGAAAATATAAGGAAACACACACACACACTCACTAAAACAAATGCTCATGCCACTTAAACGCTTTCTCAGCTAAATCCGTAGTCTCATTTATTTATGCAGCTCTGTGTGTGTGTTAGTGTGTGTGAGAGCCCTTAGATCTGCACTTCACCTGTTTGCTTTGCCGCCGTGTCTCAGGTGTTTTTCCTCGCCGGCCGCCTTTTTTGCGGCGCCACCTAATGGACGTGCGGGGCGGCTGGGCTCAGCATGCAGCTGAGACAACAGGCGGCCGGCGGCCCCATTGGGACTATTTGTGTCAGACCAAAGCCGGTTTTCCCCCGTATACTGTGGTCAGATGGAGCCAGGACGGCAACACACACACACACACACACACGCTGATCCACAGAACACAGTGTGGGCCTCGCTGGCCTGAATTGAAGGATCGATATCTGACCTGCTGATTGACGGCTCGACTAAATTTGCTTACCACATGATTTAGAGACGTTTCCCACGAATTTCTGAACATGAAACTGCAGTGCCGAGAGAACGAGAGGGCAATTTCTTCACAAAGGTTATACCTCAGATACTGTATATAATTTTTTTGTCCGTTCCTCACTCTATCCCTCTATCCCACAGGTGTCAAACTCAAGGCCCAGGGGCCAAATGCGGCCCGCTGGATCACTTAATGTGGCCCGCGAGTGCTTGAGTGACTGTTTCCCCTTCATTTAAACGGGTGTTGACCCACAAACTACATCTCCCAAAATGCAGGTGGATCATACTGTCAAAGATACACACTTGATAAAATGTTTATCAAAGGTTTCCTTTCCAGATACAACACAAGGATCTGCAATATAATCATAGCGCAGAACTGACATATTTTTACATCTATGCAAATGGAATATTTGTAAATTGAAGAGGTAGAAAATTGTTTATATTTGGTATTTCTAATTGACTTGGCATTACTATTATTATTTTGATAAAAAAATACATTCAATGAAATTATTGAATTATTTTAAATCATGATTTTTATTACTATTTTACATAGAATTACACTATATCTCCTAAATAATTGCCATTGTTATCTGGCCCCTTGAGGGCCATCCCCATGCTGATGTGGCCCTTGGTGAACTAGTTTGACACCCCTGCTCCATCCCCAGGTCTCTGTATCTGTGCCTCTCTCCCTCTGTCTTTATCTCTCTCTCTCTCCATCTCTCTCATGTCTAATCATATCTAATCATGTGACGCTTAATTACCAATATGTTGAATCTGTGTATGAGGCCCCTCCTCCTTATGAGGGTCAGTGGGCGTGGCCTCAGTGAGCACTCGGGGGTTCAGTGCCTTGCTAAAGGACACTTTGCCCGCTTGTGTGTGTGCCCACACTGCCTCCTGAGCTGAGGAGTGTGTGACGGCGCGGCAGCATGTCACGCAGCAGCTCGCTGAGCCGCTCAGAAACGTCTCCGCCCGACTTTCTCTCCCCCGTGTGTGTTGACACACCGTCAGGCTGGTGTTTTGTGACTCTTTCCCCCCCGCTGGGATTTGCCGCTAAATGTGTCAGCGAAGGTGCAAACCTGAGCGAACATCTGACAAACATCTGGTGGGGTTCCTCTGCTGTCAGCACAGGATCCTGCAGAACCATCCACACGCATCAACACGTCCACACACACTCACACACACCATGGACATTCATAACAAGACGTATTTCTCTCGTCGTGTATGCGCTTGCGTGCCCGCGCGCGCGTGTGTGTGTGTGTGTGTGTGTGTGTGTCACAGCTGCTCCGGGTACCACAGCACCTCGGCTGTCAGACCTTAATCCACTCATCTGTTAAGTAAATCCATGATAAACTCCGGCAGAGCCCATAACACACACATACACACACACGCACACACACAGAGCCCCCCTCCCCCCTTTATGTGACCCTCTGCTCCCAGTAAGTGGACCATAACTCTCCTCTCACACTCGGCGGCCGACGTTTTATGAGCGGCGGGGGTGCGTGGAGACGGAGCGCCGCTAGCATCGCACCGCTATCTGTCAGCCACCAGGCGGAGACGAGAGGGAGGGATGAATAGAGGAGAGGAGAGGAGAGATAAAGGAGTTGTTTTCTGGAATGCCACCTCGCTTTAGCATTAGCGTGTTAGCATAGAGATTCCCGCCTTCCCGATGACCGCTAACTTATTATTTAAAATTTATTCCCCTGCCCCTGAGTTCACTCATTTAGTCAGAGGTCAGAGGTCACGGGTGGGGTTACAAAGCCTCAATGTGGAGCTACACAACACCTCAGCGGCACAACAAAGTGGCGTGAAATATGTTTGTAGCGCCCATAGCGCCACACACATAGCCAAAAATTCAGGAAGAGACCAGATACAATCATACCTTGAGATACCAGTATCCAAGGTACGACTATATCTGGTTTCCACTTTTATCACAGTTCTTCCTGAATTTTTGGCTATCTGGGTGGCGCTATCAAAGTTCAAGTTTTTGAATGGAATTATAGAAAAAACTTGACGCAAAGTTTCTTGCACGTCATGGTACGACTGTATTTGTTATTGATCTCAGAGGGAATCATAACAATTTTGCTGCACCACTTTCCACCGTTTACAGGAGTATCACCTCATCTCCTCCCTGATTTAGATGTTGCCTAGCAACAGAAACACTGAGCGAGATGTGTTGTTAGCTCCTCTCAGCAGTCATTAGCGGCGATGGAACGCAGGTCAGGGCGGATGGGTGCGGGTGATGGAGGGTCGATGTGGAGATAAGGCCGGGAATGGGAGAGAGGAGGAGGGAGGAAGGAGGAGGAGAGTGTAGGGGAACAAGCCGGGCAGATGAGGAGAGAGAGACGAAGGGGGACAGGGGCGGCACCGCCAAACGAGGTGATGGGCGGAGGTGAAGGAGGCATGAAGGAGACCCGGGCGTCAGGGCGGAGATCAGCTGATGGGTGACAGGTGACAGGCGACCTCCTCCACACACACACACACACCGAGAGTTTAAGAGAGAGACGTCTAAATCGAGGAGGAACACACACACCTCGACAGCTGCTGACCTAACCTGTGTGTGTGTGTGTGTGTGTGAGACAGCGTCTCATCTGCGTCTGGAATTTGTCCCTAAAAAAAATCAAACTCGTAAATCTTGCTGATGAAACCAGAGAACAGAGGCCAAAAGTGTGAGGACGCCCCCCGGTGGATAGGGAGATTAATGATGAGGGGATTGGAGGGGTGGGGCAGCGGGCGGGGTCATGATCTGCGGGGGGAAAATCTTCATTTTGAAAAGTGCGATCGAGGTCATAGTGGCGCCGGCGGCGCTTTTCCCGTTTCTGCATGATAAAGCAGAGATCGTAAATAATTGCAGTGACCTCCGCCCGAGTCGGGGGACAGCCGGCGACCCCGCGTGACCCCACTCGCCACACACACGCACCGTTGCTCGACCCCACTCATGCTCCTACAGCCGAGTAAGGAGCAAATTACGGCCAACGCCGGGGGGCGGGGGAGCGAGTGGTGGCTAGTGGTGGCTACTGTAGCCACGCCCACCAATCAGAGCGAGACACCCTGCTGGTCAGAGTGTGTAAAAAATAAGAAAAAGCCACTGAGTCACAGCGAGCAGACACAACAACCAGACCAGCCACTTAGAAATGATGAATCAGAGATGGTCGGCCCTTTGAGACACACACACACACGCACACACACTCACACTGTAATGTCTCAACTCAGGTCCAGCTGGGATGCAGTGTCACATGTCACTCTCATCCATCTGCCAGAAACAGAGATGAGAAGCACACTCGCTTCCCTCGCTCACACACGCATATGTATGCACACACACCCTCCCTGCTTCAACTAAGTTTGAATTTAAATGTGAATTCTAAACTAAAGAGGAGCAGCAGCTAACAAATGTTGTTCCTTGTTTCCGAAACGAATATTCCTGCAAATGAATGTTCCCGAAAACTTCTTTGGCACTTTTGTGTCCCGGAGTCGGCGGGATGTGGATGAGGGCAAAGGTGGAGCTCGCAAAGACTAAATATAGGATCAGTGCGAAGTAGAAAACAGCTCACTAAGAGTCAAGATGTGTAGCTGAGCAGCAAAACTAATTTATTTTTTAGAGGGAGATCAGAGGAGAAATATTTATATACAGTATAATAATAATAATTATCAGAGGATAACAATTTCACTGCTAACAGTAGAATATGCTTAATATTTATCTATTTCTATTCCTCCATTCCTCAATTTTATCGATTATTTCTTTTATCTTTGTTGTACAAAGAAGAGAGCAAAGACTCTTTGACTTGCTGTGAACAGCAAAACTAATATTTTTTTAGCGGGAGATTAATGGTGAAATTTAATAATTACTGGTCCATACCTGAGAGCACAATATTCTTAATATTTATCTATTTCTAATTTTCCATTTATCAACTTGATTGAATATTTCCCTTGTTGTTGCCTATGTCGTGCCCTGTCGCTCTGAGCAGGGACGTCTCTGTCCTGGGCTGATCTTTGGGGGCAGATCTCGTCTGCGCGGCGGCGGCGCTAAGTAGGCCGTAATCCATTTTACGGGCCGTCCTGAAAGGACACCTGTGAGCCGGGGGTTGCAGCTGTCCACCCATCTCGGGGATGTCTTGCAGATGGTGGACGGTCCTTTCATTCCTCCAGGCTAGGTGAGGGTGCCGGCCAATCTGGGAACGCCGCGGAAAAAGCGAATGGAGGCTCCGTTCCCCGTTGGCCTTTTGACCTCCGACGCGGCTGAGGACGTCCTTGTCCTCACCTCCCTTTGGAGACGCCGCACCCTGTCTCTCTCTCGCCCCCTCTCTCTCTCTCCTTGCCTCCTTTTTCGGTCCCCCCGCATGGAGTGAAAAGGAGGTCAAGGAGGACGCTTGGAAGCGTCTCCAAGCTAACAGCCCGCCGAGATGTTTCTATAGAAGCCGGCCTCTTTGTCTCTGGAGGTTCCACGGGCTGGTGCTGTCCAAAGGGAATCCCACATTTGTTTGGTGCCGCAGGCCTGGTGGGGCTGCGACCTGTTGGTGGCACCTTAGAATTTAGAATCGAAGGGGTTGTTGGGGGGATTGAGACGCCGCCAACATGAAAATTAAAAATAAAACGAAGGTTTTCTAGAAATTTCAAGAGAGGAAAATTATAAAATAACCAAAATATCCAAAAGTCCAAATGAAATCCCAAACCACGTCCTGGTTCATACCAACCATGAGTAGAATTTAGAATTTAAGGGGTTGCTTGGCAGGTTAGACACCACCAGCATGAAATAAAAAGGAAAACAAAGTTACAAAAAGAAAGAAAATTTCTTCTCTTCTTAAAGTCCAAATGAAATGAAAAAATGACCCCCTGGTCAGAAGGACCTCCTGGTCAGACCAGCCATGATTAGAATTAAGATTTTAAGGGGTTGTTGAGGTGGAATTATATGTCGCCATCATGAAAACAAAAAAGAAAACATAGATTTTTAAGAAAATTCAAGTGACGAAAATTTCAGAAACATCTGAAAGTCCAAAGGAAATCCCAAACTACCTCGTGGTACAGACCGGCCATGGTCCTGGCAAAGACCTTCTGGGTTTCTGGTTCTGGAGAACCCAGAGCCGAGGGGTGGGGTGGGGGTTGAGTACATCACATTTTCTCCCACACAGTAAAAAACTGTTCCAGCTCTAAGCTGATAGACGTTTTATGAGCTCTGGCTGATGTTGGGCCCATTTGGCGTCTCCGTGGGGGTTCGGTCGGGTTCTTGACATGTCAGACTCTCTGCTTGGCTCTGTTGTGGTGGGGGAAGCAAATTTCTCTCTGTCGGGGCCCGACCGGCGTGAACTCGGACGAGTGTGTCAGACGAGTGTGTCAGACGAGCAAAGCCTGGAAACAAGTCTGCAGCGTGCCTATAGGCTGCAGCTTCAGGTGGATTTAAGGGTTTGAGGTAGTCTTAAGGTAGATTTAAGTTGAAATGAGAAATGTCCGCCTGCCAGTGACGTCACAGTGACCTCACACACACACCCCTACTCTTCCTCGAGGCCTCGCTCTCTCTCTCTCTCTTTGGCTGAAGAACATCATCAGGAACCTTCAGAGTGTGTGAGGCTCAGATATGGTTCCCCCGTCTGTATTTG
>OMPJ01046132.1:58519-75373 GCA_900312935.1 Carapus acus | reverse complement strand
GAGAGGAGAGGAGAGGAGAGGAGAGGAGAGGAGAGGAGAAAGGAATTGAGAGAAAGAGCAATGAAATGAAGAGGTAAGAGGAGGTCAACAGAAGGAGAGGCAGATGCTCGAGCCCCGGATGCCTGTGCAGGAATAATTATCCTGATGAGATTCACTCCGAGCTGCACATACTGCCGAGGAGCAGTAACGAGGAGATGGGAGAGGATTTGGGAAATACCTCACGACACAGAAAAACAGAAGACGCGATAATTAAGTTTTATATATAAACACGCGGCACGCTGTGTAAATGTGGGTTAGGCTGTTCTCCACCAACTGTCAGCGGCGTATCAGTCTTTCTCCCTCTCTAACCAGCCTCTCCCTCTCTCTCTCTCTCTCTCGCACTCTCCTCCACTCTCTCTGCGCGCGGGGAATGGCGTGAGAAAGTGGAGCCTCCTCCTCCTCCTCGTCGTAAAAGATGCATGAAGGCACAATCTGCAAGGAGAGACGGCGAGCAAGGAGAGGCAGAAATAATGGCGGAGGAGCATTAGCGCACAGTCCATAAAGGGGTGCCACCTTTTATTAACTCCTATCCCGACCCGGCGAAATCATCGGGTGGGAGGAAAGACGGACTGGAAAGACAATAAACATAAAGACTCTCTTTCCTGGTTGTAGCTCTTTGAGCGTCTCTCAGAGTGCACATCCCATCTGTATGCTAACATTATGCTACAAAGTCCTGGATGTGTATTATTGTCGGCAGTTGCCTCCTTCTGCCTTTAAAGTGTATTGATATTTCCTGGATCACAAGATCAGTGGATCAATAGCGTACCGACCCAATAAATATCTCTCCGAACGTGCCGAAAGGTAGGTAGCGAGGTAGCTAGGTAGCTAGGTATTTATCTATACGTTGATCTTGCGATCCAGGAAATTAAGGAGCTTGTCTGTCAGTTTTCTACAGCCGCCGAGTTCCACATGATCCAAACGCGACACAGCCGGTGCGCTGACTGTGTACACAAGCTTTTCATCGTATTCATCCCGCTCCCAAATTCACGCCACGCATGAGCGAGCACGCCCACACCCGCATGCTCGCTCATCCGTTTTTTTGTGATAGCCGCGCGTCACGCCGGTTCCTATCGGGCCCATTTTTCTGTCCCGGGGCTTGAAATGCCAGAGGTGGCAGCTCTTCAGGACGCGTGATAATGTATCAAATCTGACGTGAATTTAATCTCTTTACCCAAAGATGGAAGGCTTTTACCGCTGTGCAATGAATTCAACATTATACATCCTGCCAGCGCTGCCGCGTGCCCAACATCAATTACAGACAAAATGGCCTCAGCTACCGCTCTCCTCACTTTTAATCCTCTCTCAGGCATGCACTGTACAGCTTGGCATCAACTGAAGCCTTGAAAGCAAAGCTCAGTATTGTGAAATACAGGTTTGAACACAGAGTTTCAAAACATAAATGAAATCCATCACTTCGCCCCTCTCGTGTGTTGACTTTTTAAAGTGTGTTCTGCAATCTGATGCATGCCAACACGCTACAACATAAAATGGACACCACATCTCAAATACTTGCGCACGCAACAATGCTCATAGCATATTGTTTACTCTGCAGCGTTATGCTAAGAAACCGCATTTATGCGCAGGAGAATCAAATAGATTGTGCAACCCCTCCTATTGCCTTCAATATGCAATCCAAAATTTATAATTTCTTATTATACAATTGATTCTTACGCCCACAACAACGCTTATGGTATGTTGTATACTCCGCAACGTTATGCGAGGAAAACACATTGATGTGCAATTTAATCGAATAGATTGTACAACCCCTCCCGGCGCCTTTGATATGCAATCCAAAATTCGTAATTTCTAAAATGTCACATGTGAAATTATGCATGAAATTATTAAAAGAATATCACCTCCATTATTAAGTCATAATAGGGGGAAAGATTGAGGGCATAACGCCGGGGGGGAGGCTGGAAGTACTCGCGAAAAAGTTGTTTGACTGGCATCATTTGGGGTGAAGCGGCGTTCCATCGCAAACGCGGGCGTCTGATTCCTCTGAGCTCCTCCTCTCTCCTCTGTCTGATGCTGGAGGTTTGTAGGTCATGTGTGGGTTTGAGGAGGAGCACAGGGTGAGCCAGCAGAGGATTTTACCCTCTAGTGGTGAGCCTGGGGAAAGCCTGTCCAATTCGTTTAGGAGAGTAATATGAAGGCCCAATTATCTCAGTGCAGTTGTGCATGAAGGCGGTGACCCTGTTTCAAATTTCCCCTTCCCAAATTTCATATTTTATTCACCAGTGAGCCTGATGAAGTGGAGTGTGAATATGAGCCTCTGCTTAACAAGTACGACAAGTATGTTGAGGTTTGCTTTCATGGAGAGAACAAGCAGTCAGCCGGCAGAACAAAACCAGCAGTCTGAATTAGAATGTTGATGCTGCACTACTGACATGTTGATGAAAACAAAATCCCACCTCGCAGTAAAAGTCTGGATGCAGCATCTCAACACTTTCAGGCAAAGTCTGCCGTTTTACAAAGGAGCATCTAACTTTTCCCAGCAAACTGCTGATGTCTACCACCGTTAAGCAGACATCTGCTGCGAGAGACACTCGTGCAGGAATCTATTCATTAAGCTGCAGTAAAACTAGGTGCTTGCTTGAGAGCTTGAATTTCGCATTCGACAAATACAGTCAATAAAAGAATCGCATCCAAAATGTGGTCAGTGAAAGCCCTAAAAGCGCCAACCCTATCTTTAACCCCAACCCTAATCATATTTGTATTATGTTTGCACCGAGAGAGAGAGAGGGAGGGAGAGAGGAAGAGAAACACTGAGACAGAGACAGATTCACACCCGCAATCGCACATATGTTTAAGGCTCAATATTTCACACTTTTGCTTGCCCGTATTCCAACAGAAAAGCTGTGACAGTGGGAAATAAGAGACTCCCTGGACAGAAAGGCAGAAATGGCAGAGAGGCCTGCAGTGTCCACAGCGCAGCCACACCTTCTTTTTTTTTCTTTTTTAGGCTGTCATTAGAAATAAACATGGAAATCTCTCTGCCAATGCCACCGTGTGAGTGCAAAAGTATTAAAAACCAGAGAACAGAAAGAGGCAAACAGAATCAGTCGGGGGGGAATCGATGGTATTTAAAATGAAGATGACACGTGGGATGGCTTCCATTGTTCCTCAGCGGGCTCCCCCGAGATGGGAATGACTTAACATTTCAGTCTCGCGTGAAACACACACACACTTGCGCACAAAGACACACACGCGAACAAAGGTTCATATGAGGGCCTCGTTTGGCTCAGGACCGACAGATGCAAATATGCTCTGGTGAGGTGTGAATGAATCAACACGAGGGGAAATGGAGTTCAGTCCGGAATTTCACAGTGATCAGGGGAACGTTGCTCCACTGCAAATAATGCAAAGCCCCTGGGAGGGATGTGTGTGTGTGTGTGGGTGTGTGTGCGCGACAGAGAGACAGGGAGAGAGAGGGATGGAGAGAGGGAGATGGCTGAGTATTATCATCATAACTGTTTGAAATACACTTTTTGTCTGAAATGGTGGATGATGGTGTTTAAAGTAGTTGTTGTAAGTGAGTAAGATAAATATGTCATACAAGGGACAGGCAGCTAATTTCTTCTCAAGAGCTCTCAGTTTGTATCTGTGTCACTCTGCTTGCAGATTGTCTGTGTGCCTGTGTCATCAAATTTAAAATTCATGGAAACGGCCAAACCATTCTGTATCTATTTGCTTATTTACTGCACCCATACATAAAACATGACAGTTCCGTGCTTGGGTTTTGTGTATTTCCTACATTCAATCTAAATTCTGTCAAAATTGTGACATCGCCAACAGATTTAAAACTATGATATTTACTGAAGTGGCATCTCCCCATCATGTCCTTTCATTAAAGTCTGTATTTGTGTTTTAGCTTCATGTATCACACGCCTTCATATACTGTATGTTCCCCTCTTGTTCATTTTTTTGGAAGTGTCCAGTTACATTATACAGCCTGCATAATTCATTACTTCAGAATTAATCTATGTTTTCAATACCAAACGTAGAATATGCGAGACAATTGAGGACAAAGTGACAACAAATGGCTGTGAGAAGAAAACAAAATTGAAAAAAGGAAAAAGGGGAATCAATATGCACAGTAACGCCCCCGATCTGGAGCACCGGAGCACTTAATCCGAGGAAGCTTCAATTGACAGAAGAGCTGAACCTTTCGTAATTTGTGGTCAGTCTCAACTCAAGTTTTGAATATTACGTGACTCTCATGACAATGTCGTCGGGAAATGATGAACATTTGGGTACTTTGTTGGCTAAAAAGGGCGGCCCCGGCGTCTTGAGTTGCACCGTATTTTATGCTAACAGAGTAACCACACCTGCATCAAGGTTGGAATCTCAACATGTAAATCGAGATGTAACTCGAGATTAAACTGTAAATGAGCGCCACTGAGATAGAATTGTTTTTTCTGTTTCGTCACAATTATATGTGTTTTGTTTTACAATCAGTGAGCTGTATCATCAATTCAAGCTAACATATTGAATTGGTCGGAATGTTAGCTAACTTCACTTGGCCGTATAACTTAACTGAATCGATGATTTATGACGATATTACTCATGTTAAATACCGATATGTTTAGCTTTATAAAGTGGTGCTGATTTAGCTCGTTTCCCGCGCGCAAGTAAGGCTCGTTTTATCAGAGGCTGTGGAGCGAAACTGAAGTTTTTTAGTCAGAGTTAGGTCTTTAAAGTAAAATATTCACATTTGTGTCTGATATCAATGCTGTGGCTGTCCGCCATACCAAAGTGCCAGTGTCTCACCTCCCATAAATCACTTAAGACAATTAAACAATCATTTCATTTGTCAGAAGTAGCCCCCTCTTGAGTGCCATCAGCAAAGCACCTGTATGTTTTCAATATTAATGAATGTCTTCTGGCAGTAATTCCCCTTGAAAAGATAAGTGTTTGAAAATTTCTGTTGAAAGTACCTCAAACCTTTTTTTCCTTGTTCTTGACTTTTTTTTCTTTTTTCTTTTAACTCCCATAGTCCCTGAAAGCATGGCAGAGGTTAGCTCACTTGGGAATAGAGGACGAACTTGTGCCAAATTCCGGCCTCCACCAAGCCCCAGCCCCAGCAGGGACCGGGTCTCTGCAAACCTGACAGAAGATGAGGCCTCAGATTATACTGGCGCCTGTGGCTCGAGGTAATGACTAAGTTATGAAGTGGAGAGTGTTTATAGTTTCCCTGGCAGTCAGCTGGTAACCCGATTGTTTGAGGCAGGCCATGCCGGCGCATACATCAAGACTATGAGTGGCCTTAGCGGTGTCAGTTCAGGCCTGGAACAAAGGCAGATGACAGTCTGTGTTTGGATGTTGAAAGGCCTCTTTCAACAGATTGTTTTTCAGAGCATAGTCCTAGTATTGATGCTTTAGAAAGGTAGAATCATCTGGATCAACTCTGAAATATGTTGATCAATAGTAATGCTTTGATGATGCAGAGTTTCTGGTATATGTCATTATCCTCACTATACATCTCGCTGCTCAGCTTTGCACTGGCATCATGTTAAATCTTGTTCTTTCAAAGTGAAAAGAAGAATGTTAATGCTGTCCTCATTGCAGTTAGCGGTAAGGTTAAATATTGGTGAGGAAACCTACATTAATAATGTATGGATTTTACTTCTTGAGTTATTAAAGGGGTTGCTGAGTTGGCCCACATGCTCCATGGTCCATGTGGAAACTTGATTCTGTTCATAGTATCTTGCCTCTAGCCATCAACAGGGAGAATCTTCTCACAAAGATGATTTGAACAATAACATACCAAAGGACTTCAGCGCCACACAAAATGAGCAACACTTGTCACAATACGATGTCATCATTGAAGAAGAGGTAATAGAGCTGGAATATTTGATATAATGAGTTTTTTAATGTCATTATTTAATTTGTCATTAATGTCATTATCTAACTCAGCTTCCACAGCCTAAATGTGGATATTTTTTTCCTGTGAGAGCAAATAAACAGTGTCTGAAATTGAATTCCAGAGATGTTTAAGGTGAGAGAATAAAATACCAGACATCTGAGACTTCATTTGTGTAGTCGTGGAGACTGTTAGTAATTCTGTAAAGTCATCAGATTCATTTTACAACATTTGGGATACATTTTTGTATCCTCCTAGTGTTAGTATGCACCGGCTGTGGAATGTCTGGCAGATCCTGAAGTATTGCTGCAATAAATGACATTTCAATCGCGAATTTAAAATTGCTCTTGAGCTGAAACCTCGTCTCATCTCAGAGGCAGGCTTTGAGAGTGAGACTCCTCATATCTCGCTCAATTCTCCTTGTCAAAGACATGTACTCCACACGTATGACTAATTCAAAAGGTCACTCATGAAAGTAACTGCTTATTAAAGGGACTGGAAAATTACCGCTCAATGTCCTTTTTGTTCCCAGATTGATGACTCTGTTGAGGATCCATCAGTCCATGCCCTCTGTGACATTTCAAGCACCTTGCCCGTGAAGGAAGAGCTCTGCCCCGATGCAAGCGAAGACTGGTGCATTCATATTGGAGGTGCAGTTAGCAGTGATGTCACCAGAAATGTTAGAGATTATAAAAAAAACTTGCAGAAACGTGGAAGGATTATTCTGTAAAGGAGAAGAATGTTTTCTTGCATTTGAGGAGATATACTGTATGTGCCATCTCCCGCTGCAGATCTGTGTACAGACTCGGCTGAATTGCTTCGTGAAGTGGAGCCAACTCCAGAAGGTGCGGAATGAACAGCGAAGACTTGTCCTCATGTTGCGCGCACCCTTGCGATTCATCCACACACACACACGCACACATATTGGACAGTAAACTAGTCTTTCTTTTACATGCTTTGATAACAGATTGGCACAAGAACCAGATGATTGCATTAAGTCACATGAAACTCGACAGCCTTTTGGAGATGTATCCAGACTTCCAAAGTGATTCATGCCACATGGCAGCTTTTGTCATCTTCAAGGGTATGTATTGGTTTTGTTTGGAAAATAGTTTTGAATTGACACCTTCACAAAGTCTCCAGACAGACATTGAGTATTTCCTTTTGAAGAGCTATTGGATATGCAGGGTCGACCATTCCACTCCTACAACGTTGTGGCATTGGGAACGGGCCATTCAAGCTGTAGTAAGTGGCTTCGCTACAATGGGACCATGGTCCATGACTGCCACGCCATCGTCATCGCCAGACGGGCGCTCCTCAGGTGCACACTGTCAGCATGGCTTGAAAGAGCATCATTTCACCTTGTTACAGTATTTCACAATTTGTTTGTTGGATGCCCTGCCTTATTATTCCTGTCATTTTGACCCTTTACAGCTCATTTGATGTGTGATGTCTGTTCGTGTGCCTAATGTGAGGATGACGTTGTTCTGGCTCATGTTCAGGTTCCTGTACAAGCAGCTCTTGCTGTTCTTTGATCCTGATCCAGAGGCTAAGGAGAAGTGCATTTTTGAGAATTCTGCGAGCAGTCATCAGCTTCAGCTCAAGTCCCATACCAGTCTCCATCTCTATAGCAGCCACTCTCCAGAGGGCATTGCTAAGTATTTCTTTAAGTACAGTTGCCCTCCCTTCATTTGATCATCTGATACATGCCTTATTTTATGAACAGTCTGTATTAAATGATGCTATTCTGAACTAAATTGAATTAACTTGAATAGCTAGAGTCTTGACCTCTGAGGGATTGTGACATCCAGTGTAACTATCATTTGCTTTGTACATACTCTTCCTGAATATAAATTTGGTTTGAGTGGTTTTGATCTCTGCTAGAAATGAATTTTGCTTTTTAAATATACAGTAAGTTTAAAGCGTGACACTTGCGTTTTCTCTGCAGCTCCCTGACACCTCAGTATCACTCCAAGGGCCAGCTGATCCCAGCAGGCCAACTCGACCCAAGTGTCTTCAGGTCAAAAGTTTGCTGCATGTCAGCAAGTGACAAGTTGTGTCGCTGGACTGTAACTGGAGTCCAGGGTGCTCTACTTAGCCATCTCATCCAGCCTCTCTACATCACCAGTATGGTGCTAGGTGAGAACCATTTAGGTAGATGTGATTAGTCCCCTGTGGTGCAGGAGCCATCACCATTAACACAGGGGATTGTTAGTAGTACACCCGCCCACACAACTTCAAATGGAGCTCTCATATTTGTGCCTGGAGTAATATACAGTATTTGTGCCCGGACTAATAATGTATCGCTAAATCCTCACAATGCAACTTTCTTCCAGAGAATTGGAACCTGTCTCATGAGGACATGTCTGATGCCATCAACAAGCGGCTGGGCGTTGGATGGGAGGACCAGCTGCCCTCTCAATACAAAAAACAGGACATCTTTGTTTATTGTGTTGCCACAAGGGGGGCCATTACCCCTGCCTCGGAGTGTGAAGCTCCCAGTATCAACTGGTGCCTTGGAGACAAGGACATTGAAGTACTTGACAGTGAAAATGGATATATCATAGATGGGTACGAGAGGGATCCACCCAAACGAAATAGACCGTCGTTTTAAATACGAATGGCTCACTTATCTACTGACTTTACAATAGCTGAGAGGAATATTGTGGAAAGTTGCTGTAATACAAAAAATTGCGATGTCCTAGAAAAGTAAATGTTTCATAGTCTTTCCTTCTCGATGTCTTCAGTACTATGATGTCTCTCTCTGTGCTCCACCAAGCTCTCCATTCGTGAGTGGGCCTGGATTGTCCAGCAGACTTTGTAAGAGAGCCCTCTACAGTTACTTCCACAGAATTGCACACTTCAGTGGCCACAGCTATCTGCTGGATCATCCTACCTACCGCAGTGCCAAGGTTTGTTTCTATGTGAGACGATTACATAAGCATTCTTATATTTACCAGAATATAGAAGTTTATTCAGCCCCCGCCTCTGGAGCGTCTGAATAGAAAACAGAAACTAAAAAGAATGGAAAGTTACTGACCGTGTCGTGAATTTGTGTTTGAATTACAGGTGGATGCCACCATGTACCAAACAGCCAAAGGTCTTGCTAACAAGCAATTTGAGATCAACCATGCAAGTCCTTGTAATTCCAAAATACTGGTGGACCATTTTAGCATCTGAATGCTCATTGCAACCTTGTTGCTTTTCAGTCGCCAAAGCTATTGAAGTACTCGTAATCCAGTTGTATGGCACATCTGCATTTTCAGTTTGTGGCAGTGTTTGGTGAATTGGACACTAATCTCACCCCATAGAATCTGATGGAGTTAAGGAAGAAAGGAACAGTTTGCACAAAGCAAAAATTGGTTCAATATTTTACCATCACCATGATAACAAGTCAAAATTTTCCTCAATGTGTCAGCTATGTTTGTAAGCTAGTTGTCTGTCTTTTAAGTTCTACTTCATTAAGCAATTTTAGCACAGATAGTGACCAGTTATGTTTTCAGATATTAAAATATTTTTTGTGCACCCATATCCAATGATATGCAAATCAATTCATCGCCCGCAGACAGAATTCTTATTTGATGTACACTGAATGGCTATGGTATAACTGGCCAACTAAAAATTTGACAGGCAATCAGCTGAAGAGCAAGGATGTGACTGTGTTGATTATGAATGTTCTCAAAATTATTTATTTCCTACAAACTGTTACCATGTACATTGTCACCATGGCTCCGTTCACCAGTTGCTTGGCAACCAACTCCTCCTTGGAACTGAAGCAGCTACTCACAACTTGATAATTACACGCTTTTTTATTACAATATTTTGCTCAAACATATCAAGCAACCGCACAATAAAATACTTTTATGACGCTAGAATATATTGGCATGTTAGCTGATTTTATGTTATTGACTTGGTCCATATGTGCTTGTCGTAGACTGAATTTAAGATACTTTGTCATTGCAGTTGGACTGTGAACTGCTCTCAACATACTAGTATGTGGATGTGTTCACGTGTTTGAAACACTTGCAGGCATGCTGCTATATCATTTGTGTTCTTGCTCATGGAGCAAGTGGTTTCTCCATGCAGGTGTCGGGTTCGTGCCCCTGCAAGAAACCGGAGCCCCTGCAACAGAGGAGCTTCTGTGGGCTCGAGGCAGAGCTAGGCCATTCACAAACAGACCTACAAAACAATTAACATCTGTCAGAGACTGGCAGTGGCAGGTGTGAGACGAAGATATTTCTTCCTAGTGTGTGGCAGATGAAGGTTAAGGGGTGAATACAGTCTGAATTGTGCGCATCTCATAGGAATAATAATTATGGCCTTTTGATAATGCCCTTTAAATGTGGCTAATTAAATGGTTTCAAGCAATTCCTTAATGTCAGTTTCATTCCGTATGAACAGTCTCGTTATTTTAAGCAGTGGCCGAAATTGCAGCATTCAAGCAGAGAAGAGATCAACAAGTAAGATGAAATCTGATCATTTCAGGTGAGGGATGTTGAGTTCCGATCTTTTTCCTAAAAGAGTCTATGTCACAAAATATACTTGTACCACAAGTATAAAGTGATTAACATTTTCATTGTGTAGTATGACGGACTGATGATGGACTTTTAATATTGGGTTTAACGCGTTATCTCACCAAGGTTGGGTCTCTTGTAGGATGACTGTCTCTGACTGGAGTCGGAGGATGCGGATGTGCTCTCTGTGGAGCTGGACTCCATTGAGCGGATGGATGGCACCAGTGGTCTTGGAGGATCTGATCTAGGTTTGGCCACAATGCCAGCTGATGCAGAGTTGCTCCATTCTTTTTCAACAACAACAACAAGCACATAGCAAGGAATGATGTGAATATACTGTATAATTTTCCTCCTCCAGATAAATGCAGGAATCCTCGAAGCACTACACCTTACTACACTGATACCAGTATTGGTAGTATCAATAGATACTGTATGTTATACCTGAGTGCTCCTCGAGACGAAAGCGTCCAAAGCAGAGATGAATCCTCCACTGCTTTCTGACATTCTCCTTCATCAGACAGTGGAAGAAGAATATGAACAGTCCTACAAAATAGAATGAAAGGTAGTTAAGTAAGATTTCCAATGATGATCCAAAATGGCTATTTGCATTTTGATGAACAAATGGTTGTGGTAAGGCATAGTTTTTCTTGTACAGGGAAGGTTAATGTGGATATATGATGGCACCAGACATTTTATGTTTATGTTGGTTACTCTCCACATGTGTTCATCATTCTCTGCACTCCACAGAGAAGTAAGCCACCTTGCAGGGTGTTGAATCCCGAGAACATGTAAAGCATGACCATTCTGGCAGGTCCCCAGGTAAAGAAGCCAACAGTCCACGTGAGTCCAAGTAACAAGGTGAGACTGGCAACTCCCTTGAGGTCGTGGATCAGCCCACTTCGGATTCCAGCCGGGCGATTGACCCTCATGTGGCGAATCTGGATCAGCACTACCACAAAAACCTAAAATGAATTGCAACTGAGTAAGTGTGCTGACAGATTTTCGGGGGAACAAAATATGAATACTAATGTAGTTTACCGCAGTGTTGAAGAGAAATATCAGCACTGCATACGCGACCACAGACACATAGAACGTCACGTGATCCTGGAGCCAGCAACTTGGAAAGAAGGATTAACAGGGGAGTAATCTACTGGATTGGATTCTCACAGCACGAATGTTTCCCGACTAATTGAATATCTGTGCCAAATGAGTGCCAAACTTACAAGTTCTCAGTGTTGTCCAGCAGCTGTAAACTATTCCGAGCATCTGCGTAGAGGTTACTGCCGTAGGCCTCTCTGTTGGTGATGAGCACCAGCACACAGATCACCAGCGGAATGCCTTCAGTAAAATTTGGGATACTTTTTCAGTATGTGCATGTTACTTGTTTGGCTTTTGAGAACCGTTGATATAACAGTCATGCAAATTCTTTGCCTGAATTACTGGGAAATATTTTCCTCACAGCAACAATGAGACTCACCCCATCCCAGCGCACAGAACTTGAGGATATAAGACGGCACATAGACATTAAAGACTTTGACAAGTGCCAAGTACATGTTGACTGCCTCTAATCCCATCCAGGTGAATGAAGTGAGGAGAAAGTAATGCTGCAGCGATGCCACAGCCACACAAAGACCATAGATCCCCCAAGAGGACAGCCAGGAATTGACCAGGAACACCAGGTTCAACCCCAGCAGAGCCAGGGAGAGATTGATGAGAATCTGAGACGGGTAATCTCGGCGCAGCTTCCTAAAGCAGCAAGGTGAATACAGAGTGTGTGGGAAACAGGACAGCCAGCGCATTGCATTAAATCTGATGTCTGTGTACAGTATGTCTGCGGAGGAGAGAAGTGTGACGAGAGTAGAAAATGGCACATTGACAAGTGGATGTTTAGACTCTTACTCAAAGGCTGTGTATGTCAGGACAGTGATGCCCAGAAACAGTGATGATACTCCACAGCCAGCATAGGTGATAATGGTCAGAGTTTGCTCATTAGCTGGGTCTATCTGAGTCCTGGACACATCCTAGACACACACAAATAAACACATACAGTATACTGTACAGGCCTAATGGTCTCAAGAAGTTGTCAGCCTGAGAGTATTAGAATGTCTTGAAGAGCTGTCATGAATTGAGTCTGTGTGTCATTTAAAGGAGGTAAACAACAACTCCTCTTACTTCCAATGACTTACTAACTGGGAGACCTGCACCTTATTTTTCTCCCATTGGAATGCTCAACTTGCCCTCAATCAGCAGCAGGGGTATGCTGAACAATGAGGATTTTGGGCAGGTAACATTCACAGCCACATTGTTGATTTTTGTTTGTTAAAATGCAAATTTCAAGCCCTAACATGCTTGTACTTTTTTTTATTATTTCAAAATTGGTTGCCAGAACTGATTTCTAGCTTTATTTGTTTGTTGCATTCCAGAGGCAACCACCTGGCTATTTTAATGATGAGCTATATTTAAAGTTCTGGAGCAACTAATAGAGAAACGAAAGCTGAAAGAATGAATTTGGGATTGATGATAGTAACGATTAGATAATATAAAAGCACAATGAGTAGTTTGGCCTTGAGCTTCAAGCGCCCTCTGCTGGATCTATGTGTATCATCCTCATTCGCTGAAAAGACAGTTGACATTGTTTCCTTCATCCGAGGTGCCACCATTGCTATTGCCATCATGACCTTCTTATGTTGTTCTTTCCAGTAACGCTACTTTTCCGTAAAATGTCTCACCAAAAGGACTCCGAAGTGTGTGAGGTGATCACACAGACACGTTGTGTAGTTTGCGCTGCGGTTGTATATTCTGCAGCCGTAACCGTCCCAGCCTCCATGACCATCTGGAAGGTGACATTTGAGTAATTAGTCTCACTCAATCAATCCAGAAGACATTAAATTGTGTAAGGTGATCATCTAAATCAGGACCCACTGTTTTTATTGAAGTTCCAGTATACACACTCTATGTCCTTCAAAAGCTGTATTGATGTGAACAGGGGATTATTTAAACATTGTATGGTTAGTATGGATTTAGCATCTTTAATTTCAACGGTCAATAATGTTGCATGAAATAAGAGAATTACATACATAATTGTGTGTGAGCTGGTGGAGTGTGACTTGAACATGTTCATCGAGGTCCCTGATGGGAGAGCTCACATTGGTCACACTGGCTGAAACCACAAAAGTGTTGAGGATTTTCCCATTTTTACTGCTCTGAAAATAACAACAAAATTCCAATTATATTATCCAGGCATTTTATGGTAACATGCTCACAAATCGATGTACTGTCCCAGCCACAAAAATACACATTTATAACAGGAATAGAAACAGTCACCAACACATCTTGCAGTACCTTAAACAGCATTGGGATGCCATAGAACTGAAATTGTACTCTTGGTTTACCCTGGTTCAGGTTTTGCAATGGGAAACTCTGCTGCAGCACAGACGGCAGTGAGATAAAAGCCACCGTGTCACTGAAAGGATGCTCGTTGATGAATATCTGCAACAAAAAAAAAATCAGATTTTCAAAGGTACAGCTCATTTTATGTAAGCAGGCACAAATGAAACTAGGAATGCATCTTATTGTAAATAAGTCATATGTACTGTAAAAAAACATCACTGTAAATAAGCTGTTTTATATTAGAACTATGCTCTACATTGCCCCGTTAAAGTCTTAATTTTTAATGTTCATGATAATACTCCTGTTGTCCCTTACCCCTGCTATACACAGTACGTCCACTAGGTGGGGGTACTCTGGACGCTATCGACCCTCTGTACTACATTGGATCAGTCGTCCCCTGCGTGTATGATCTGAACCTCCCAAAGAGCCTCTTCAGTGTGGGACACAAGGTCGTAAAAGGACTAGCTCAGCCTAATAAGCATATGCTTATTTTGGGAGCAGGTGATGTGGAGGCTATTTACTTACTTCCGGTTTGGACCCTGTCCAGACTGACGACACCCCAAATGTTAAACTTTGAAAATGCTCAGGAACCACATCCACCACTGCGATGGCAATGGCAGGGGCAACCAAGATAGAGGAGCCTTCAACACCAAACAGCCTGTCCCCCACCGCCTCTGTGAGGTTCAGTATACTGGAGAAGAAAACAACAGACAAGTAAACATGCATTTCACTGTTAAATACGAAGAAAGTCCTCCATTTGTTGATGGTTTTTCCTCCCCCTCATTCTTACGTATTAGTGAAGGGCAGAAGATCGCTGTCGGACTCCAGTATGTCTGAGATGATGTTGATCAGGGCTTGGCCCAGGTTTGGTGTGACCAAACTGGCGTTGATGACGGCTTTCAGTTTATTGAGGATTGTGCTTAAATCATTGTAGGTGAGTTTAGAGTGGTTGCTTAGTAAAGATTTAATCATCTCCACCACATCCTGCGCATTGTCTGGGGGGGCAAATATGTGAAATGAGTGTGGTGATCTCTGTGGAGATGATGCGACAAAACCCTGAAACTGGCACAGTGAGGTTGTCGCACATGCACAAATTATTCAATTTCAGTTCAGTTTGTTTCAGATCAGTTGACCTGATGTGACGTTGATGTGGTCCAAATCTGGGATGCGTTCTACCACCAAGGGGCAGTCATCCAAGTCTGGCGCCAACCATTTGGTACTGAGACATAATTTGCTGTGAACAGATGGAAGAGGGGAAAAAAACAACTAGAGAAATTCTTCATTCAGAAGGACCTCGGCCACAAAGTGATCAGAGTGACTTCAGGCTATAGTTCCTCTTTCAATATTTATGCATTTTGCTTTTGTCATACATGTCGTATCGGCTAATTGGTTAATGTGTCTTTGCGCAGGGACGAGATGGACTTAAGACCCATAAAATGATAATAAGACAACAATGAATTATTGATCCAGAATATCACCTGGCTGTTAACAAGCTCATTAGCCACACCGTTGTTTGCTTAATACATTTACAATTCATCAGTTATCAGTCCACGTGTCCATTTGGGCCCATTAATATGTGCTGTCACACTGAATCAACACACAAAAGACTCCTAGAGCAGCCATAAAGACACTTGGTAACATTTACTTCTCCGTAGAAGCAGCAGTTTACTTACGATAAACAGGCACAGAGAAATAATAGTTTGATCATTTGTGCTCACCAGTGTCGCGTGGCATGGTGCTTTGGATTTTTTGGGCACAGCTGAGTAGCGTTTCTCCCTCCTTCAGTGGCTGACCACTCAAATAGGCCTTTTCTAGTCTGCTGAGCTTGTGCCTCACACATGATTATCACTGTAGGGGAGCAACAGTGATGCACAGGATAAAACGAAGGAATCTTATTGACATCTTTTACTTCCCAGAGGAGCCTCAGTAGTCTACATTTGGCACCACAAATCAGTGGATGACTGCATAGTGTCACATTTCAGAATACGATTTGAAAAGTAATGTGTCCCCCTACATATGCGATTTATCTGGACGTCTTCTGTTGCTATGGAGATGGAACCATTGTTGTACGGCACCTCCAGCAGGTGTTGTATGAGCATTGCCGTCTCTTGTGTGTCTGATGACAATGCCACAACCTTAACCTGGAATATGCAGCTCTCTCTGTGGATGGAGAATTAATTACTATGTCACATTTTATGCACGTACGTCTGCCCATTATAGAAAATACATAATGATCCTCTTTTGTATAATTTCTTTGCCCCTGTGCATCACTAAGAGTGACCTTTTGCAAATTTAACAGTCCATACCTTGACGCTCTGGTGACATGTTCCTGGAAAAGAATGAAAATAGAAATACTTAGGCTAGTTTGAGCTGAATTTATTGTACTTTTGTGTTATTTATGTATGTATGTATGTATGTATGTATGTATGTATGTATGTATGTATATGTACGTATGTATTTATTTATCCATTTTATCATTTGAATCGTGTCTAATCGGCAACTTGATTTTCATTTCTGACAATCATCCATCTTCTGTTAACTCACCTTGTCAGTGGATGGCAAGTTTGATTGCGAGGTATGTCTGCAAAGGAAAGTATAGTGTTTGCAAAGCAATCAAATTTAATTTCATCAAGAGATCTTGATGAGAGCTTTGTGACAATGTTGGCACTGAGTTGCTTCTACCTGGGGCTTTTTGGTAGCAGTTGGAAGTCGAGCACGATCATCGTGTTGTTTGACAGACTTGCGTTCAGCTGTAAGGATTTGAAAAGTTATGATTCATCCTGCACTCACTGATATTTCTGTCTTTTTCTAGTCAATCTTTCCGTGGGTGAGATTGGACATGGTCAGTGAGGCATACCGTACCCACGAGGTGAGAAACTCCTCTGGTTCACAGGAGCCTGTTATGGACACATTCATCTTCACCTCAAAGTACAGATCTGCGTATGAAATGTAGACACAGAGGTTGTTTGACAGCTCAACTCATTATTGTCTGATCAGAAATGTCTCACTGACTTACTTGACAGATTTCCAGGTGTCCCTGTAAGGGAG